>JADLZK010007154.1:0-236273 GCA_015847255.1 Hyparrhenia diplandra | reverse complement strand
TATGAGAGCTATCTCATGCGGCATATGATGAATGCATTCGGTAAGCATGTATAAAGATGTAATGTAATAACAATTTGCCGAATGATCACGAAGACATGTTTGAACAAGTAAAGTTGATCATCAAGATATGATATCATAAAGCTCATTGCATAGATCGAATTAATTGACAACATGATACATGAAGCGGGTAACTCATAAATATAAACCTAATCTAAATGACACATGCATAGGTTTCATCCAACTAGTCTGCCGCACGTCTAGCCTTCCTTAACCCGTCAAGCTTAAACCCTTGCAAGTTAATCCACCGCATGATACGACTTGCTACAGATCTAAACCACTTATCACAACTAGATCAATCCACCGCATGATACAATCTAACCATGACAAGCTAAAAGCACGCATACATCTAAATAGATCTATAAATACTCATTACTCGTTGAAGCGTGTATGCATAGACAAGTAAAGTACATATGCAAGCCTAATCTAAAGTAAAGACAATGATCTATTCTTATTAGTCCGCCGCACGACTAACCATCCTAAACCCTTTTCGTCCTAACAGTAATCCACCGCATGATACACTGCAACAAGCTAATCCACCGCATGATACGGCTTGCGGACTAGACTCTAACGATAGGTAGATTTACACATGCAAGATACAAGTAGATGCATAAATCGTATTCGGCAAGCTTGCCGAATCGTGGTCCATGAAGAAGGAACTCACACGCAAAAACCTTAGCCTTGCCGCACGACTCATGACTAAACGTGTACGAACCCACAACATGTAACAACCTAGATTGATCTAAGCCCGGCTATGATGAACAAATAGATCTAGTGACACGACAAGATGAATATTGAAAGCATTGATGACATCTAGATCTAACAAAAGATAAAGCCGAACCGTATCAATCTAAATTGGGCAAAAGTGTGTGCAATCATAATAAAATAAATAAGCAAGTAAAAGCATGCACCACTTGGTAACTTAATGAATTCACTAGATTGCCAAATCTAATGAAGCCGATAACTAGCTCCAAGCTAGACCTTAGCCTGCCGCACGACTCATGATCTAACAAAGAACCCTCTTGCTCCATAGCCTAAATCCGCCGCACGATACTAAGCATGGTAACAAGACTACTTGCAACATAATCTAAATCCGCCGCACGATACTAGACATGGTACAAGGTTGCCGGTACTTACGGAGGTCGACGGGTCGATGTATCCCCTCGCAGTAGATCGACGACACGACTGGACTCGAAGGGTGGCGCGGAGCCGGGTTTGTTGTATTGATTTGGTAGATTGTTTTACAGTTGCCGGGGGTCTCATATTTATACCCTGGGCTTGACGAGTCCTAACTAATTACGAATAATCATAACAAAAATATCTAACTAAGATACATTGTCCTCCAAGTCTTCTTGGAGTCTTTGAGGTCGCACGTGACACGAGCACTTCTCATGGATATTCTGCCCCGAAGCTCTTACGCTTGCCGAACCATCGCGTGCCTCGAATCTCCCTGGGACTCAGGCTCTCTAGCCGAATAGCAGCGGCTTCCCGAACACTATAATACTGCCGATGTCGTACCGCTAGCCGAATGACCTCCTTACCGAATCGTCTCATGCCGGCCCACTCGTCATGCAGTCCTTACCAAATTTTGGTGTTAACATATGCCCCCCTCAATTTTGGAGTGAAAGATACTCTTTTCTTGCAAAATTGACTAATTTGCCCTTCCTTTGCTCATTAAGCTAGTACTGTTCATCTGTTTATCGCCCGGCCGTTCTCGCTTGGAAAATTCGAAACCCTAGACCGCCGCCAGACTCTGATTCAAACTTCTCCATGGACTCCTTCAGCTTGGTTTTAGAGGTAATCTTCATGTCCTCTTGTTAATTTGGCAGTAACTTTAGTTCCGAATTCGTTCTCCTCATATGTGCCCACTTATTCCGTAAAGGAAAATGAGGACCAAATCCTGATTCCGACCGAAGCCAACCCAGATATCTACTTTCTGGGCCCAAAAGGCAGCATTGACCCGCTTGAATTCATCGAGAAGGAAAGCCAGAGGATCTCTTTCAAATTCGATGTCTCCCCAAAGAAACAATGGAAGAAGACGTTCAAGAATTGGCCATTCCCCCCAATTGCAGGATGGCACAACTGGTACAAGCGAATCTCGTCAGCCAAGTCTAGGAGTAGGAATTGGGATGCTCAAGACATATCTCAGTGCTTGGAATTGTCTCTGTCCAACACTCCCAAAAATGAAGATTTATTGATGGCAGCAGCTCATTTTTGGTCAAATGCCACTAACTCCTTTATCTTTGGCCATGGCCCAATGACTGTCACCCTGGCTGATGTATTTATGATGACTGTCTTAAACATTACTGAAGAAGTACACCCTTGGAAATATTTGGTAGTAGCCGACATTACTATCAAAAACCGATGACCCCGGTCAAGGCACATTGAGTCATACATGAAGGAAGGTCCCATTTTGCGACAAAGAGTATAAAGCTTTCCTGAATTTCTGGCTATGCAGATTCATATTTTGTGGCAAATCCAATGAACCCTGTCTTTGAACCATATAGTCATGGCTGAAGATCTAGCGGCCAACAAAACAATCGCTCTTGGCAAATATCTTCTGGGTGCAGCTTACCACATGATGCATCAGATTACTACCCAAATGTTTGAGGAAAAGGGCATTTCCTGTGTGAGTGGTCCTTGGTGGTTAATCCAGATGTGGTTGCAGTTGTACATGCACAAGCTGGTCAGGGTGGACTTGCATACTCTGGCTTTCCCTTCAGTCAACTATGCTTTGAGAACGAGGAAGCAACAACCAAAGCATGCCAAACTTATGGAGAAGCTGCATCTGCTATCGTCATTAACAAGAATATTGGCCAATTCTTCAAAATCTTCTACAAGGGCTTTGAAGAAGTCCTCTGGTTTCCTTATAAAGAGTGTGAAGATTTCATCTTTCCTTGCAAATTCAACTATGAGCTTGGCTGTGACGACAATCTATCAACAGAGATTTTCAATGCAATCATCAAACCATGTATTCTGCCTTCAGAGTTTCATAATGGAAGGCTAGTGAAGCCCACTTATGAATTCTACAACCCAAATATGGCAAAGAAGACAATTGGGATGTGGTCGATTTGCCCCCATGGTCATTTTTCTCTAGGGTCATAAAGCCAAGGGAAACTGTGGATCGAATCATTGCAAGCTGAGAAAGTTTTCAGTTTAGGAAAAGATTTACCAGTATACAGTCCTAACCCTTTTGTTCTGATTGACGTTGCACATCCCTTATTCCAGTCTTGGTGGGAAGAGTTGCACACCCATATTTTCAACACATTGGTTCACCCTCTCTGCCAAGCACTCTTGCCAGAGTTTGTCACTGATAGTGAGGTAACTACTTCTCCTCAGCTCTTCCTGCTTTTCTTCCTCTCCTAAACCTGATTCCTTTTTTAGGACACCGAGCCAACTCCTCCTTCGAGGGAAATTCAATATTACCGAGCCAGACCCCGCCCAGCTCTAGGTGATGAGGGATTGGCTATGAAGGCTTTCATGAATACATATATGATCTTTCTTGAGGAGAAGTTGAAGGACATGAAGAAAAGGAAAGCTTCAACCCAATTGGTCAATAGTCCTCGGACTTCCAAGAGAAAAAGGTCTCCAAGAACCAAGCAAGTTTCCAAGGTATGTTATCCTTTGTATATTTTTAACAACAAATCCTTGCCTTTGTTTTACTCTTCCACAACTGCAGATTGGTTCTGGTTCAAATGTTGCACAGTTGCAAGATGATGTCCCTCCCCTTGCTAAAAATCCAGAGACTCAAAAGACTCATGAAAAGATTGGTAATTGTGCATACCCCTGTTTTCTGTTTTTTCTTGGCCAAAAATATCAAAATTGTTCATCTTGGCCTTCTCTGTGTTTGAAACAGACAAAATTATTGCTAATTTGACAGCAAAATCCCTTGAAGGTGAACCAGACTCTTCCGAGAAAACCCGGTCTATAGGAGAGAAAGGAAGTCAAAATGCTTTGAGCCCTGTTAACACCAACCGTGAGGAGTCGAATCTGGCCGGCGCTTCTTCTCGAGATGATGAGGCTCAATCGAGAAATCAAGTTAATCCTACTCAACAAATTCCTATTAACTTGAGCTCATCTTCTAAAGATAGTCATGGTGACAAACCTCCTCCTATTCTTAATATGGATGAGCCTCCTCGATCTTCTCCTATTCACCAACACATGGAGCGGTATTTTTTTTTTTTTTTTCCAAATGCACAACTTTTGAAATGAAGAGCTTCCTTGGTTGACTTGACATATCCTCTGTTTCTTTCTCCTCTTAGGGTGAGGATGAGTCGGCAGTAAGTATGTCCTTTTTCCTTAAGGACACGCTTGACCAAGGGAAGAAGCCATCTCAATAGAGTCTTTCAAGAAGACAACCAAACAAGGCTCAAAGAGATCCTCTCTCTTCTTAGTGGTGATGTGAATACTTTGGTCCGAATGCTCCCAGATAAAGGAACTGGCGAACTCTTTGATCGAAATCCCAATTCCTTTGAAACCGCCATGAATCACATTCTTCATTTAGACCAAAGATATCACTTTGCTTTTAAAACAAGGCTAATGAGCATTCCACCTTGAAATCATCGTTCTTTGGTTGCCATGGAGTCTATGAAGAAGAACACCGCAGAGCTGCACTCCAAGTTTAAGGATGACAAAGACCTTTTAAACCAACTGAAACCTAAGTTGGATGATGTCGAAAAGCAAAAAGCCTTGCTTGAGGAACAGCTAGCAGTGTTGAACAAGTCAATCGAAGAAAAGAAGAACAAGATAGCTGGCCTTCCAGAGACCCTGAGCTCGGCTAAAGCAACGATTAAGAAGAATCATGAAGAGCATCAAAGATTCAAGGCCAAAGTCTCCAATCATCAATTGCGGAAGAGGATGATCGAAGGCTCGATCAAGCAAGCAAAGATCTAGGCTTCAGTTATTTCTGATATGAAAGCTTTTCTAAACATGTAATTTTATGGAAACTTCTCTGTTTGCATTGCTCTTGTTGACGGTAACCAACTACATTTCAAACACCGTCAACATACACCAAAACAACCTAGAGATAGGGTTTATAAATTAACAAATTCCATAGTTTTGGTGTATATTTGGCTTTGCAGGTACAAATCAAGAATACGTGCACTTTGGGCCAAAATACAAAGAAAAGAAGAATAAAAACAATAAATAGAAAAAGGCCCAAAGAAGACAAATGGCAAGCCAAGCCAACTTACCTCGGATGGGCCATGAACTCGGGTTTTCCACATCGTCACCGGGCCCAAAACAACGAAAAGAAGACGACACGACAAAATTGGGCGGATCGGGCCGACCGGGTGCGACCGCGCACCTTAGGGGTGCGGCCGCACCTGTCTTCGACCGGGTGGGGCCGGGCCTTCGCGTGGCGGTTTCTTTACTCCGAGGAACGTCGGTGGCGATGTTGTCCCGGTGCGTTGAACCTTGAAACCGTCTCCCCTTGGTCGGTTTTGCCATAATGGAGGGAGGAGGCACATTTGCAAAGACACCCCTCCACTCAAGCTATAAAAGGAGGTCCTCTCCTCTCTTCCACAACATAATACACCTCAAGGAGCTACAAGCACAAGAGAAGCAAGAGAGAGAGAGTTTTCTACCTCTATCCCCATTCTAATTCTAGAGAGTGAGAGAGGGAAAGCTAGAAGGAGATTTGGCTCCTTCTACCCGGAGTTGTCGGAGTGCCCCCGTGTTCCGCGGTTCCTAGGAGGTCGGAGTGCCGGATTTGTCGGTACCCGCCTCGCTTGTACCTCTACAATCTACTTACACTTTGGTAAGAAAGGTTGTGTTCCTCTTTCGGTTATTACTTTCAAGCATATTATCTTAGCCGTTATAATCTTGCGGGATTGATAGTCGTTCCTTCGGGGCGGTACTCTAGTGAAGGACCCCGGGGACGGGTAAGCCTTGATATCACACTCGAGTAGTAATCATCAGTGCAAACGTGGTGTTTGGACTAGTGGTTTCCTATCTTTTGTGGCGCATCCCACGGTTGAGGGGGTAGGCGGCTGGGTTGTGACAGCCTTGTCCGTCCCTTGTAATCCCCCCACGTTCGGGTGTGGCGCAGTGCAATTGCCGGACAGTGTCCTTTGGGCGTGGGCCGGTGCCCGAAGTGAGGAGATAACGGACGAGTAATCCCTGCCTGAGAGTGTCAACCCATAAAGATACCTCATTCCTCTTAGAAGCTTAACCTTGCCTAGGGTAGACACAGATCCAAAGGCCCTCTACACAGCCGTCCCTAAGTAAAATACGATACCTTGAATACCACCGGGTGAAGTGCTACAACGGTATTTCCCGTGCGCTTGTGGACTTTGCTGCTTTCGCTAAGAAACACCAACAAGCATTTCTGGCGCCATTGCCGGGGACGGTTGTCGTAGTTGTATTTCAAACCTAGTCGACCCGTGTGCCTTATAGTCTCTAAGAAAAATACAAAAAAAAACATTTTCTTTTTATCCATGGAGCAACCTACCCTACAAACCCTTTCCGCTCCTAAGGGCGAGCTCTTAGAACCACGCCAATCCTCGAAGCCAATCATAGCTTCAGACTATGAGCTCCGCCCTGGCTTTATAGCCATGGTTCAGGCCCAAGCCTTTTCAGGCTTGGAATATGAAAACCCATACCATCACCTAAGGGAGTTTGAGCAGCTCTGTGCATGCCTGACAATTGCAGGCATGACACACGATACATTGCGGTGGAAACTGTTTCCATTCTCTCTCACTGAGAGAGCGAAACAATGGTACGCCCACAACGTAGGGTTGGTAAAAGGAGAATGGGAAGAACTGTGAAATAGATTTTGTCTCGCGTTCTATCCTTTATCCAGAATCGCGGCCCTGCGACAAGAGGTACTCAACTTCTGACAAATAGAGGGTGAAACCATAGGTGCAGCCTGGGACCGTTTTTCCACTCTTACCAGATCCGGCCCAGATCTGTCCATCCCAAACCATGTGGTTTTACAACATTTTTGTCTAGGTTTGGATAGAGCAACTGCCCTACTGCTTGACACAACTGCCGGAGGGTCGTTTTCACATAAAACTCCAGCGGAAGGAGAAGCTCTCCTAAACCGTATTCTTGAGAATACTCCCCGCTAGAACCCATCCGTGTAGAACCCAGAATCCTAGAGGAGGTCTCTTTGGCCAAAGTCAAACCCGACACACCTCTAGAGAAACCCTCGCCTGAACCAAAACCAAAGAAAGAAGAGACCGCATGTTCGGATCTCTCGTTTTTCGTGGCCGATCTTACAGAAGAATTCGGTAAAGCCTCGAATTACGAATCTTTGGAAGAAACCACTAGCCCCTGTCTATCCTAAGGAACCCCTTGACGAACTTTTTCAAGGGAGTCCATTAAGGAATTGACGGCCATCATGAGCACAGAGTGGTTACAAGAGGGGGAAGGATCGTCTGAAGAAATTCGGATAACTTGTCCCTCTACACCTCTCTATTGCAGATATCAAGGGGAAAAGGTGGAGGTCATGTATAACCCTGCTGTGGGCATAAATATTATGTCCAAATCTTTCGCACAAACTTGTGCAGAAGAAACTTACACAACCCACATAGCTCGGACCTTACGCATAGCACCACGAACCACACTTGAGTGCCGAGAAATTATACATGACCAAATTCTTCAGCATAAGGATGTCAAATTTTCTTTGGACTTTCATATTTTTGATATCCAAGATTTTGACATCCTAATCGGGCATCCCTTGGAAAAGATTCTTGATCTATCAAAATCCGGGGATTTAGATGTCAATTTAGGGAGAAATTCATTCTCAATTCCAGTCACACGAGCTAAAAACTCAGTGACGGATTCTCTCCACGATTATGACATGCCCGAGGAGGTCATGGGAGTCATGCTCTATGATAACCCTGAGACAGACCTAGAACTTGATGCCCAATTCTTCATAGAAGAAGAGGACGACTCAGGGGAAACCAAAGAACTTCCTCAAGAGGAAGAGCTGACGTGACCTCCAGTTGAGCTTAAACCCCTACCCCCTGGCCTACGCCATGTCTTCCTAAACGGCGACACACAAACTCCGGTTATCATTAGTGATAAACTTAGTGACCAGGAGACGTCCCAACTCATTGCCGTCTTAGAGAAGCATAGATCGGTCTTTGGGTGTTCTTTGCAAGACCTAAAAGGGGTAAGCCCAACACTTTGCACACATCGCATACCTATTGACCCTTCCAGTACCCCATCACGTGAACCCCAAAGAAGGCTCAATAACACGATGCGTGAAGTCGTGAAGAAGGAAGTTCTCAAACTTCTTCACGTCGGGATAATTTATCCCGTACCACATAGCGATTGGGTTAGCCCGGTCCAAGTGGTCCCTAAAAAGGGAGGAATGACGGTCGTTGAGAACTCAAAGAATGAGCTCATTCCACAAAGACAAATCACGGGGTGGAGAATGTGCATCGACTATAGAAAACTTAACAAGGCAACTAAGAAAGATCACTTCCCGCTTCCATTCATTGATGAAATGTTGGAACGGTTAGCGAAACATTCTTTCTTTTGTTTCCTTGACGGGTATTTTGGCTATCACCAGATCCCGATCCACCCCGATGACCAAAGCAAGACCACATTCACATGCCCATACGGAACCTATGCGTATCGTAGAATGTCATTTGGGCTGTGTAATGCACCTGCTTCTTTCCAACGGTGTATGATGTCTATCTTCTCAGACATGATTGAAGAGATTATGGAAGTCTTCATGGACGATTTCTCCGTCTATGGTAAGACTTTCGACAGCTGTCTGAAGAATTTAGACAGGGTCTTGCAACAATGCCAAGAAAAGGACCTGGTGCTTAATTGGGAAAAGTGCCATTTCATGGTCCGAGAAGGCATCGTTCTTGGACACTTAGTGTCTGAGAGGGGGATTGAGGTAGACAGAGCTAAGATAGATGTTATCGAAAAGCTACCTCCCCCAATGAACGTCAAAGGAATCCGAAGCTTCCTATGTCATGCAGGGTTCTACAGGAGGTTCATAAAAGATTTTTCACAAATCTCTAGACCCCTCACGAACCTGCTAGCTAAGGATGCACCTTTCGACTTCACAGATGAGTGCATGCACGCTTTCGAAACCCTTAAGAAAGCACTCATCTCGGCTCCGATCATCCAACCCCCGGATTGGTCGTTGCCGTTTGAAATCATGTGCGATGCTAGCGACTATGCCGTTGGTGCGGTCTTAGGCCAAACCAAGGATAAAAAGCAGCATGCAATCGCATATGCTAGCAAGACTCTAACAGGAGCCCAGTTGAACTACGCTACCACAGAAAAAGAGCTCCTCGCGGTAGTCTTTGCTATAGAGAAATTTCGGTCTTACTTAGTGGGTGCAAAGATAATCGTTTACACCGACCACGCTGCCCTTAAGTATCTTCTCACTAAGAAAGACGCGAAACCTCGTTTGATCCGCTGGATTCTTCTGCTCCAAGAATTCGATCTAGAAATAAAAGATAAAAAGGGAGTAGAGAATACCGTTGCAGATCATTTGTCGCGTATGCAGGTAACTAACATGCAGGAACTACCAATCAATGATTACCTGCGCGACGACATGCTACTAAAGGTGATGGACACCAACCCATGGTACGCAAACATTGTCAACTTCATGGTTACAGGTTATGTACCCCCTGGGGAGGACCGAAGAAAGCTCCAAGTAGAGAGCAGACGTCACCTTTGGGACAACCCGTATCTGTACAGGGTGTGCGCAGATGGCTTGCTAAGAAGATGCGTACCAAGGGCAGAAGGGATGCAAATCATAGAAAAATGTCATGCATCACCTTATGCCGGCCACCTCGGAGTATTCCGCACTCAAGCCAAAATCTGGCAGTGCGGGTTCTTCTGGCCAACAATGTACGCCGACACGAAGGAGTTCATCAGAAGATGCTATAGCTGCCAGAAGACTGGAGGTATAACAACTCGCGACGCAATGCCCCTACACTACAACCTTCAAATAGAAATATTTGATGTGTGGGGCATTGACTACATGGGACCATTCCCAAAGTCCGGCGTTGCGAGTATATCTTGGTGGCAAATGGATTATGTGTCGAAGTGGGTAGAAGCAATACCATGCAGAGCTGCTGACACCAAACATGCTCGGAAGATGTTCCATGAAGTGATTTTCCCCCGTTTTGGAATGCCTTGCATGGTAATAAGTGACGGAGGATCACACTTCAAGGACAAGGCATTCGAACATTCTTGAAAGAACTTGGCGCCGAAAGCACAACATAGCTACCCCTTATCATCCGCAAAACCAAATGGGCAAGCCAAAAAACGTCAAATAAGCAAATAAAGAACATCCCGCAAAAGACGGTCAACGAGATGGGGAAGGGCTGGAAAAATAAGCTACCCGATGCTCTTTTGGCTTATCGGACAAAGATACAAAGCCCCCATCGGCATGTCACCCTATCAGCTGGTATATGGCAAAACCTGCCACTTACCAGTTGAGTTGGAGCATCGAGCTCACTGGGCCATCAAGAGATGGAACATGGACGTCAAACTCGCCGAAAAGAATCGACAAAAGCAAATTTCTGAACTTGAAGAATGGCGAAAAAGGCGTACCATAGTTCAAAAGCTCTACAAAGAGCGCATGAAGAGATGGCATGATCAGCGCATAAAGATGAAAGAATTCACCAGGGGTGATAAGGTACTCTTATTCAACTCTCGGGTGAAACTATTTGGCGAAGGAAAGTTGAGGAGCAAGTGGAAAGGACCATACACAAATCATCAATACCTCGTCACACGGTGCAATCACAATCTAAGACGACACTTGGTAAAATACACAAGGTAAATGGTCAATGCCTCAAACTTTTCTTTGAGCCATTGCCCGATCTTAACCAAGAGCTTGATAGAATAGATTTATGCTTTGAAAATAGTTAAATGATGATCAAATATACAAAAAAAAAAAAAACTGTGAGGACATGTTCATATTGCTTTTACCTTTTTACCCTCACTAGTTCATGCCGATTAGTGCTTGCTTAATTGATTTATCACTTTGCACAAATCTTTTTATATTTTCAAAGTAAATAAATAAAAAAAAAAGAATTCAATGAAGCTTGTCTTTGGAATTTTGTGTATGTCTCCACTTGTTTTTGTCTTGTACAAAAGAAAATAAAATAGGTACAAAAACAAGTGTGGGGGAGGCACTCGTCTCTCACAAGTCAAGGTACACAATGTATAAACTCAATTTTTTTTGACTTGTGACATACTCTCTCCTCCTCCTATGGTTAAACATGATGCTAAACCTAAACCAAAGTTGGCAAAACTCCATCTCTAGTCTACCAATTGATTCATGGCATGCATACACTTTATTCCTCGCCAAAAACCATACTTTGATGAGCAACTACCTGTTAGGGACCCTATGTTCATCTAAACAATTGAGCTTTGAGATA
Source organism: Hyparrhenia diplandra (assembly GCA_015847255.1). NCBI lineage: Eukaryota > Viridiplantae > Streptophyta > Magnoliopsida > Poales > Poaceae > Hyparrhenia > Hyparrhenia diplandra. Next base: position 224,853 of record JADLZK010007154.1, on the reverse strand, counting down.
TGGTAGAATGACTTGACACTTGCTCTCTTATGCAATGAGACTTGGTTTTATTTCAAAAATTCAAATAAAGCATGCTCCCGTTTGACTTAGACAAATCCTACCAAAGCCCTGAATAATGACATGAATATCCACTATAGCTACTTCCTCGGCGTATTGAGTTTTGTCGGGCTCCGTGATCTCAAGGCTTGAGAGAGGCTCATACCCCCAAGATCGAAAAACACGTACACCCACATATACACGCCGATTCTCACAATGAGAATTGCGCACAACATGCACCCCTACCATCCACAAAATAAATACTCCATCCAAGTTACACCATGATCATCTCCCCTGTTTTTCATAAAAGTATCATGCAAAAAAGAGGATGCAAAAGGCTGAAAAAAAAGAAAAAAGAGATGAAAAATGGACACGTGTCCGAGGGCGAGTAGAGCCCACATCTCCAAAAAAAGAGAAAGAAGAAAGATAGAAGAAAATGTAGCCTGTATCTCTCCAAAAGCATACAAAAAAAAAAAAAAGAAAAAGATAGATCATGAGTCAAGGAGTAACCACAAAAAATACCAAAAATATTTTCCACACACTTACGCACATTTCGATCTAGGAGTATGGCACCTCTTTCCAACGATCCGAGTTTGACCCGACAAACACATACGAGGTACGTATGCATCACTCCACTCCAAAGATCCACAAAACACCGCAAAAAGATAGGATGAGTGAGAGCGAAGAGTGCTTTGGTAAGGAAACACAAAAATGAGTGACTATGTGAGAATCAACCATGGAGCATTGCTTTTTTATCTTTAAAAATCCAAAAATCAACCAAGTCTTTGCACATGAGCAAAGAGCAAGGAGATACGAATTCATGCCGTTCCATTGCTCAATCGTTCAAGATAACATGGTAGACACTCTTGAATGCTCACAAAGCGGTGAGGCCTGGAATAACTTGTATGCAGGTCTACATCTTGGAGATTGAACCACTTTAGTCCTTATGCCTTCACTTTCGAGGGGGCGAGTAAAGGGCTAAGTGTGGGGGAGTTTGTTGACGGTAACCAACTACATTTCAAACACCGTCAACATACACCAAAACAACCTAGAGATAGGGTTTATAAATTGACAAATTCCATAGTTTTGGTGTATATTTGGCTTTGTAGGTACAAATCAAGAATACATGCACTTTGGGCCAAAATACAAAGAAAAGAAGAATAAAAACAATAAATAGAAAAAGGCCCAAAGAAGACAAATGGCAAGCCAAGCCAACTTACCTCGGATGGGCCATGAACTCGTGTTTTCCACATCGTCACCGGGCCCAAAACAACGAAAAGAAGACGACACAACAAAATTGGGCGGATCGGGCCCGACCAGGGTGCGACCGCGGGTGCGGCCGCTGCGTCTTCGACCGGTGGGGCGGGGCCTTCGCGGGCGGTTCCTTTACTCCGAGGAACGTCGGTGGCGATGTTGTCCCTAAGCGTTGAACCTTGAAACCGCCTCCCTTGGTCGGTTTTGCCATAATGGAGGGAGGAGGCACATTTGCAAAGACACCCCTCCACTCAAGCTATAAAGGAGGTCCTCTCCTCTCTTCCACAACACAATACACCTCAAGGAGCTACAAGCACAAGAGAAGCAAGAGAGAGAGAGTTTTTTACCTCTATCCCCATTCTAATTCTAGAGAGTGAGAGAGGGAAAGCTAGAAGGAGATTTGGCTCCTTCTACCCGGAGTTGTCGGAGTGCCCCCAAAGTTCCGCGGTTCCTAGGAGGTCGGAGTGCGGATTTGTTGTCGATACCCGCCTCGCTTGTACCTCTACAATCTACTTACACTTTGGTAAGAAAGGTTGTGTTCCTCTTTTCGGTTATTACTTTCAAGCATATTATCTTAGCCGTTATAATCTTGCGGGATTGATAGTCGCTCCTTCGGGCGGTACTCTAGTGAAGGACCCCGGGGGCGGGTAAGCCTTGATATCACACTCGAGTAGTAATCATCGCTGCAAACGTGGTGTTTGGACTAGTGGTTTCCTATCTTTTGTGGCGCATCCCACGGTTGAGGGGGTAGGCGGCCGGGTTGTGAACGACCTTGTCCGTCCCTTGTAATCCCCCACGTTCGGGTGTGGCGCGGTGCAATTGCCTGACGGTGTCCTTTTGGGCGTGGGCGGTGCGTCCGTGAGGAGATAACGGACGAGTAATCCCTGCCTAAGAGTGTCAACCCATAAAGATACCTCATTCCTCTTAGAAGCTTAACCTTGCCTAGGGTAGACCACGGATCCAAAGGCCCTCTACATAGCCGTCCCCTAAGTAAAATACGATACCACGAATACCACCGGGTGAAGTGCTACAATGGTATTTCCCGCGGCGCTATGGACTTTGCTTTGCTTTCGCTAAGAAACACCAACAACTCTATGGTTCCAAACACTGAATTGATACTTTGTAACTAATATTTGGTTGCAACTTTATTTTCCCTGTTGCATGATCGTATTTCTGCTTTCATGAATCTTTGAATGTTTCTTCCGACATTCTTCATCAAATAGAACAACTGGATTAACTTTTGATTCCCAAGTAACCAATAAAACCCTTGGTCTTTTTACATCAAAGAGACCGTGCAAACATAATTTTGCCGAACAAATTAAAATTAAGCGAAAATTCTTTGTAACGTATTCGACAATGCCCCCATAATAGTTTCTTTGAACAAGGACCTCTTTGCTCTACATTGACTTTTATATTTTTACACTAAAGGCGACATAACATATTTATGCCGGCTATCCTCCAATCTCTTATGGAGTATTTTTTCTGCTAAAGGCGATGATTTATTCATCGGCTATCTCATGAATGGAACAAATTTTGCTCAAAACTGTTGAATTTTACATGCCGGCCAACTTACATAAATCGATCTTTTAAGGCTGACACAAAATTCTCTCCATCAATCTTAAAAATTACTATGAGAGCCGATTATTTTGATTGGCTGTTGATCTCTGTAATGAGTACTGACAGGACCTTCTTCCCATTCTCTTCCTGAGAAACATTCTACGCCTTCATACTCCCGAACGATGGCTCGGTAGCGGCAAAGAACGCTTACCGAATCGTCGGCTTGCACTATTTTGACATTATCACCGTTCCAATTGGATGAAGACTTGGTGCATAGTAGATGGGGCGCAAGCGAGCTTAGCATGGATCCAATCTCTTCCAAGAAGTAAGTCAGGGACCCCTTACTATCGACCACAAAGAAGGTAGTGATCAAAATCTTTGAGCCGATCATCAACTCAACGTGAACGGCTCCATGGGTATCTGAAGGATTGCCAGTGAAATCTCTAAGCACGATGTCTGTCTTTAGCAAATCCTCCTTGGTCATCCCCAGCTTTCTGAAAGTTGTGTATGGCATGATATTGATTGCAGCTCCCCCGTCGACGAACATATGAGTCAGAGGTTTCCCATTAACGAATCCCTTCAGGTAAAGAGGCTTCAGATGATTGTGCTTCCTAGGCCTGTCGAACACAGCTTGTCTTGAGAGAGCCAACTGTCCTAGGAGATCAATCATTTCTTTGTTATCAAAATCCGAGTAAGCCTCTTCATCTGAATAAGCATCTTCTTCCTCCGGATCCACAACAGCTTGTTCTGTAGGAGCTGCAAATTCTATCGGGATGTAGAAGACCATACTAACATCTGCCAAATGCCTACTTGCCGAATACTCTTCTGCCGAATGACTGGCTTCTTGAGTTTTCTTTTTTGGGCGCCATACCTACTTGCGTTCGGCTGCTGCTTCCTTGAGCTCCCTGTTTCTAAGGCGTTGAACCCTTCTCTTCTGACTCTTCCTCAAACCTGGAGGGCACCACTGTCCCTTCTGCCATACGTACTCCTGAGGAGAGTCCAGATCATCTTCAGAATCCTCAACATCAGCCCATGCTTAATCGGCAATTCTCTTACTGGTGTGAGGTTTGTTGTCTTCAATTTTTAGGCGCCGATCATCCTTTGGGAAACGTGCCCCCAGTCTTTCTGGGATGGGACGGCGGTTGACTCGTGCCTGTCTGTACCCATGGTATTACTCACTACATTCAGGACAATTGTTTCTGGCAGGCAGCTTCAAGCCTTCATTCCAGCAATGCCTAAAGAAAGGACAGTCCCAATGAGACTCCTCTCGTTCTCTCATGTATTCTTCCTACTCTAGGTGATACATCTCCTCCTCGTATCTCTGCTGCTCCTTTGCAAGCTGTTGATCTCTAAGGTATTGCTTCTCTTGCTGTCTTTGCCACTTGTTCAGCAGTATATGAGATGTCACCCTTGGTTTGGAGGTTTCTCCTCTCTCTGTTCGGCTATTTGGAAACCAAACACGGCGTTCTTGGAGCTCTACATCAGACACTTGTCGACTAGGGTCAACCGAACCACTTTGCTTTGCCCTATCAGAAGTCAGCACTTTCATTGGGCCCTTACCTTTAGGATCACTGGCAGAAACCATGTATGTATCGAAAGCAACCATGCCTGCCGGGAAGGGCTCCTTGTCCACCTTCATGTTGTTGTTGAACTTTAGGAGGCCCTGCTGTATAGCCCTCTGAATCTGCTGCCTGAGTATTCGGCAGTCATTGATATTGTGGGTGTTCATGTCATGGAGGCCACAGTATTTCCCAGTCTTGACCCAATCAGGACGCCGCATAGAATGATTCTCTAGCAGCTTGATATGTCCTTCCTTAACTATGAACTCGAAGAGCTTGTCAGATTTGGAGATGTCGAAATCATATGCCCCCTTGAGTGTCTTCATCCAGCGCTGATTAACCTGAACAGGCTCTTTGCCCCAAGCAAATTTGGCAACTACTACGTCCTCCTGGCCGTCATCTTCATCTTCTCCTCCCTCCAGAAAGTGTTGGTATGCCTCATAAGACACGTTGCCCCCTTTCTGAAAGCGAGTATCCCTCTTGATGCTCTGGAACTGACTGGCCATGAGTGACAAACGCCTTGAGAGCTATCCAAGGTCTTCAAACTCCATGCCGGCTAGCTTTTCCCTGATGGCTGGATGCATACCACGTATAGCTACAGCCGACAATTGGTGGTCTGGCAAATTCAGAGAATAGCAGGAATTCTTTGTTTCTCTGAACCTGCGCAAGAACTCTTGAGGTGTTTCATTGTATCTTTGTGTCAACCCCATCAGGTCAACGAGCTCCTTTTCATTGGAACCATCGAAGAAGTAAGAGTGGAACTTGTTCTCCAATTCGACCATGTTCCAATAGAATTGGCCGCAGAACGCGGGCGAACCATGAGAAAGCCGGCCCTGTAAGGGATGATGGGAAGTAGCGAATCCTCCACGCTTCATTATTAGCAAGCTCTCCTAGCTGGATCAAGTACCGACTAATGTGTTCGGTAGTAGAAGTGTCGTCTTGTCCAGAAAACTTGGTCAGGTCACTTGGAGGCTTCAATCTTGAAGGAAGCGCCACCCTGTTGTACCAATCAGGATACGGTGACTGATACACATAGGGCCGATTCATGGGCTTAATCCCAAATTGGTTCTGCATCATATCGGCCATCCTCGCTAAGAGTATATCCACATTTGAATCCTGAGGTCCATGAAACTGTCCTGACTGTCCAGGTGATCTATACCCAGGATTTGGCATTGCATGAATGGTGGAGTAGTCAGAGAACTCTGCATAACCAGGGCCAAAGGGATTTCTCTGTAACCCACTGGCCATTGGAGCAATCGAATAAGTATTATATGCTGGAGGATTCCCAAGTGCACCGAATGCCATATCTCCATGTGTCTTGGCTCTGGATTCCCTTGGCTTCTCTGGTGTCTTGTTCTCCCCTCCAGCTTCTACATTTGTAGCTCCTTTCCTTGGTGGTGGCTTTGGCATGTGAAAGTATGTTGGCCCTGAAAGATCACCGAACTGCTCCTCAAAGTGCTTATCAACCTCGGGTCCGAAGCTGCTCCTCATGATATGGCGAAAAGTATTGAGGAACACCGAGTTGTGATTAGTCATAGCTCTTCCCACAGCAGTTGCAACAATTTCTTCCATCCGACTGATTTCTTCAGCAGTTGGTCCATCATCCTCCTTTCCTGCCTCTTCCTCTGTATCAGGAATTTGCTGAGCATATTCCTTGTCACCAGGCATCACAATCTTTGGAAGATCTGTCTTCTGGAAGATAGCACCGCTCTTGTTCTTGAAGAAGCATGACATGCACTTTTGTGCAAAGGCTTCACACATATCTCTCACCATGGTTTCCAGGTCAATTGGCAAGTCATCTACCCGGAGAGGGATGGTGTTGTTCTTGTCGACTTGATCAGGCATCTTGTCTTGACCTTGAGTTGTCCCACCGGGCATGCCAAAAAGTGTGTTGACACAAAATCTGACTCCTGCGCCGCACACACCGACAAGCCGGAATAGCCGGGCTTTACTCGATTTGCCTCGAAAGTGTCTTGATCCGAGGCGTGCCGATCAATTTGACCTATTAATTGACAAGGAGGTAAACGTGAGATCTGGAACATGCCTGGTGTGACCAAGACAGTTCCTCATGTATGGCTCTAAGGCCAGTTTAAATGACATATAGCTATGAGAGCTATCTGTCAGCATATGATGAATGCATTCGGTAAGCATGTATAAAGATGTAATGTAATAATAGTTGCCGAATGATCACGAAAGACATGTTTGAACAAGTAAAGTTGATCATCAAGATATGATATCATAAAGCTCATTGCATAGATCGAATTAATTGACAACATGATACATGAAGCAGGTAACTCATAAATATAAACCTAATCTAAATGACACATGCATAGGTTTCATCCAACTAGTCTGCCGCACGTCTAGCCTTCCTAAACCCGTCAAGCTTAAACCCTTGCAAGTTAATCCACCGCATGATACGACTTGCTACAGATCTAAACCACTTATCACAACTAGATCAATCCATCATGATACAATCTAACCCTGACAAGCTAAAAGCACACATACATCTAAATAGATCTATAAATACTCATTACTTTCGTTGAAGCGTGTATGCATAGACAAGTAAAGTACATATGCAAGCCTAATCTAAAGTAAAGACAGGGGATCTATTCCTATTAGTCCGCCGCCGCGACTAACCATCCTAAACCCTTTTCGTCCTAACAAAGAATCCACCGCATGATGCAATTGCAACAAGCTAATCCACCGCATGATACGGCTTATGAGACTAGACTCTAACGATAGGTAGATTTACACATGCAAGATACAAGTAGATGCATAATCAGTATTTGGCAAGCTTGCCGAATCGGGGTCCATGAAGAAGGAACTCACACGCAAAAAACCTTAGCCCCGCCGCCCGACTCATGACTAAACGTGTACGAACCCACAACATGTAACAACCTAGATTGATCTAAGCCCGGGCTATGATGAATGTGATAGATCTAGTGACACGACAAGATGAATATTGAAAGCATTGATGACATCTAGATCTAACAAAAGATAAAAAGCCGAACCGTATCAATCTAAATTAGGCAAAAGTGTGTGCAATCATAATAAAATAAATAAGCAAGTAAAAGCATGCACCACTTGGTAACTTAATGAATTCACTAGATTGCCAAATCTAATGAAGCCGATAACTAGCTCCAAGCTAGACCTTAGCCCGCCGCCGACGACTCATGATCTAACAAAGAACCCTCTTGCTCCATAGCCTAAATCCGCCGCACGATACTAAGCATGGTAACAAGACTACTTGCAACATAATCTAAATCCACCGCACGATACTAGACATGGTACAAGGTTGCCGGTACTTATGGAGGTTGACGGGTCGATGTATCCCCTCGCAGTAGATCGACGACACGACTGGACTCGAAGGGTGGCGCGGAGCCGGTGGCACGGAGCCGGGTTTGTTGTATTGATTTGGTAGATTGTTTTACAGTTGCCGGGGGTCTCATATTTATACCCTGGGCTTGACGAGTCCTAACTAATTACGAATAATCATAACAAAAATATCTAACTAAGATACATTGTCCTCCAAGTCTTCTCGGAGTCTTGAGGTCGCACGTGACACGAGCACTTCTCATGGATATTCTGCCCCGAAGCTCTTACGCTTGCCGAACCATTGCATGCCTCGAATCTCCCTGGGACTCAGGCTCTCTAGCCGAATAGCAGCTGCTTCCCGAACACTATAATACTGCCGATGTCGTACCGCTAGCCAAATGACCTCCTTACCGAATCGTCTCATGCCGGCCCACTCATCATGCAGTCCTTACCAAATTTTGGTGTTAACAGGTACAAGCATAGAAGAGTCACCGACAGGTCCGGTGCTTCCCCTTCTTCTCCTCCACCCACTTTTTAGCTCTCAAGACTAGATCTAGTCACTCTCTTAGGGTACTACAGATCTAATCTATCAACTTGATGCTTTGCTCTTCAACTCACTCTAGGGCTTCTAGTTCTACATGGTGTTCTTGTCTAGATTGGAACTAGAGAGGAGAGGTCAGGCCTTAGCCTGTTGAGTATTGAGTTGAATAATGAATTAGGGTTTAACCCTGGGGGTAAGGGGTCTACTTATATAGGCCTTGGCGATGAACGATGACCATTGGATCAAACCGACCTTGAACAATGGTATAGATACAACCTCAATGTCGGTGGTAAACCGCCATAGAAAGGAGAGGATGACATGTGGGACCCACATGGCGGTCGCCATGGATGGGCCTGGCGATCGCCAGGACCCTAGGCCACAACCATGTCTCCTTCCTCCTGGTGTCTTCTCGTGTCTTCTAGAATGTTTTAGTCCACCTTTTGGGTTGAGTTACTTCACGGTCAAGTCTTGTCATCGTATGGGATGTAAACTCTTAGGTTTCTCACCGTTCTTATCTGCTTTTATCTGTTTAATCCCTAAAAGATATAAATCACCAAAGTTTGTGGAATTATGTTAGTAAAGCCCCTAGACTTATGTTGATATTCATTTTATGCCCTTATTTCATGTTTAGTTGACTAGTAATATTATGCTATAATAGGTGTCAACAAATGTCCGGCAACTTTTGGGCCGGCCTAGCAAAGCCCACCCGTGTCGCCGCCGCGCCTGGCAAGACGCGCCGCTGCCAGCGACCGTAGCATGCCTGCTCACCTTGCCGCTGACAGCTGGGACCCGCTTGCATGGGACCCATGGCTACAGTGTCGTCTCCCCCGTGGAGGCGGACACCGAGCCTGAGCCGCCCTGCCGCCTCATGCGTGGGCTGCACACGCGCTTGGCCCGAGGATCGCCGCACGCTTTAAAGCACGAGCTGCAGCTGAAAGGTCCCTTGTGGTTTTTGGTAATTGAGTGTCAACATTAGGTGAACTAATAATCTGTGATTGATATAATACACAGGAGATTAGTTCACATGTGATGACGCAATGAAGGAGCTTTATTGCATATGAGACATGACATGGAGTCATGTGACCAAGGTGGTGAAGATCAAGACAAGGCTTGACTTGATGGACCGATTACAAATGTGAAGGGAAAGTCGAGGCAGTGAAGTGATGGACCACGAGGCGGTGAAGCTTGGGCAAGACTTGGCACCGACGGACCGACGCAACGGTGAAGAGCAAGTGATGTCAAGATCGATGGACCAAGAGGGTCATGTGATGATATGGAGTGGATCATATCATTCTTGATCATGTTGGTGCATGTGTTTCATCAGCACTTGGAGATGGAACGGAATGGAAATGCGCAAGGCAAAGGTATAACCTATAGGGCATTTTATTTCTCCAGTCATGAGGAGCTCAGAGAAGCTTATGACCGGATTTTGGATAGATGGCCGTACTATCAAGAGGGGCAAACTTGTTTGCATATCGGTCATCTAGTGCCACTTGTGCGATCTAACTATATGATGTGTTAGGATCAAGTGGCGTGGTGAGAACAAGAGAAAATCCTTTGAAAATAATTGTGTAAATGCTAACACACATGCATATGGTGATGTACACTTGGTGGTGTTGGCACATTTGCAAAGGAGAAGTTGGTTCGGTGTTTCTCGGACACTAGGACTACTCTTGGAGTGGAATACTGCTTTTATACAATTTTCTTTGGATCAAGTAATCATGTGGGATGTGTAGCCCTTTTAGTAAGCTTTCCATAGAGTCTTAGATCATCGAAATCGGGTTTTGGAGCTAAAAGTTATCGATGTTTAAGTGAACGTTGGTTTTAGCCCTTAGGGGCACCACTATGCTAGGACGGTGGCACCGCCATGCCATGGCGGTGGACACTTTGGCATGAGAAGCACCTTGGGGGCTATAATGGCTCTATTTGGCTTGGGGGCTATAAATAGAGGTGGGTGTCAACCTTGGGGCTGGTGAAGCACCTTGGGGACTTTGTGTCCATGCTTGAGAGTGCTAGAGAGCCCTCCCACTCACATACGCTTGATATCGTTCATCCGATTGAGTGAGAGATCGAGTTCTAGTGCGTTGCGTTGAGAGATCGCATTCGTGACACTAGATGATCGTGTTGCAAGTCGGTGGTGCTTGTTGCTCTTGGAGGTTGCCACCTCCTAGACGACTTGGTGGCAAGAGACTTCGTTGAAGCATGTAAGGAAGCTTGTGCGGTGCTCCGAAGGAGGATTTGTGAGTGGTTTGTGGTCACCTCATGGGGATCGTGAAGAGCAACTCTAGTGGAGAGTGTCATTGAGTTACCACACTTGGGTGTGGATTCTTGCGGTGCCCTTTGAGGGATTGGCTTGAGGATTCCCATCTTGTGAGTGATTCTTGCGAGCTCCCACCGTGGGATTTGGCACCGTCCATTTGCTTGCGAATCATTGTTGATGGTCACGAACGACATATTTTTACCATCAATATTCTACCATAAAAGGGGTGAAACTATACCTTTTCATACTCATATACATTTATTACTAATATATTTCCACTTGTAGTGTTCCAAATATTATTTTGTAGAAAACATATAAATACAGGTGGAAATCCGACCAAAAGGCGCCTCCCTGGAAAGCGTATTCTTGAAGACATCAAGCCCAAGGGAGAAATGGACCTAAAAGTCAGAATTGGGCCGAGCACACCCCGGGGAACAACTTTTCACGATGGATGACACCACCCTACCAAGGCCAAGGCCGAGCGAGCCCGGGCGGTCTTGGCGACACCACCCCCGGCTAAGGCGGTTCGAGCCCGACCTCGGCGTGGCGGTTCAATCAATGCCCTGGAGGGCGGTGCGGGGGTGTGTGACCCGGTTCACTATACCTAGACGCTGGTTCATGGTCGGTTTAGGGTAGAATTATCACTTAGCCCCCTCTCTCCCTCTCTCAACACACACCACAAGGAGTCCACACTTCAGCATCACCACCTCACTCTTCCACCTCCACTCGTCTTCTTCTTCTTTGGGTAGAGCTTGGAGTAGAGAGCTACAAGGAGGGCTGGTCTCCTATAAGAAAGTGCTACTTGGTAATATATCTCTTATGGAGCATTCTTCTATGGGAACATATCGGGTGGAAACCACAGCCTTCGTGAAAACCCATGTAAACCACGATAAAAAAGTCGTCTAAATTTACCAAAAAAATCACACATGTAGATGATATGATGATACACAACCTTGTAAAATATCTTGTTCATACTCAACTTCATTTGTGAGATATAAAAATAACAAATTTCTAACAAATCATGAGGACAACTTTTTGCTTGAAATTTATTATTTTTATATCTCACAAATGAAGTTGATTTTGGACAAGATATTTTACAATGTTGTGTATCATCATATGATCTACGTGTGTGATTTTTTTGGTGAATTAAGATAACTTTTTTACCATGGTTTGCACAGGTTTTCACTAGGTTGTGGTTTCCACCTGATATGTCCCCTTCTTCTATTTGCAAGCCTTATTTAGTTCATGGTCTAACTTATGAATTAGAGCATAGTCTTGTTCATGTCATAGTCTTGATATATGAACTAGCATATAGTCCTTATATCATGATCTTGATATTTTCATACTCGTTCTTCATCGATCATCATATGACTAACATGATTAGAGGTGGGATAACGGTTCGTTGTTCCTTCGGGATTGCTCTTGTCTTAATCCGTCCATCCGTAGGGTGGGGATCCTGGGGGGACAAGAGTAGTGGCCTTCTATGCGGGCATGGTGCCCGGATACTAAGGTACCTACGAATATGACAGCATACCACGATCAAGGGGGTAGGCGGCTGGGTCATGACAGCCTAGTCCGTCCCTTGTAATCCCCCCACGTTCACATCGCCATGTAGGAGTTCGTAAATGCCTTTCATTGGGCCGGATGGTATCCGGGAGGTCTCCCTGTTATCCTAGACCTAACCATTCATATATCAGGTTGCATATGATCCTAACTATATTAATTTATATGACCATGACTAGAACATTAGAACTACTCCATTAGATTATTCATTTATTCTTATCTATTTTCTTTATCCTTCTGAGGTGGATTCCTATGTGTGTGTCACACTATCCATTAAACCGTATTGCTTACCCCTGTTACGATTAAGTTGGACATTGCGTATTCATAATTCAATATTAAGATGCCCTGATAGCCTCTTACATACATGCCCTCCTTTTGGAAAATATAAATAACGATACCCTGAATACTTTCGGGTGAAATGCTACAATGATAGATCTATGCGCTTGCGGATGAAATATCAACTATGACAAGATCTATCACCGTTGATTGACCTAGTGCTATCACCGACATGGTGGTTTCCACTCAGGAATATCAACGACGCATTTCGAGGCGCCGTCATTAGAGTTGGGTTCTAAACCTGTTTCTAGTGATTGCTCTAAGAAATGCCAACAATCATCAAGTAGGTGAATTGCCAAACCATGGAACCATCAAAGTGTTGGTCGACACAATGAGGATTAGGGGAAGTTGGCAAGCTTCCCAAGACCTCGATAAAAAAAATCACCGGTGTCATATTGTGTCCACTCTTCGCGGTGGTTTGCATTTACTTCGATGTTGTTGTAACTATCTAGCTTGTGTAGCTTGTTTAGTTACTTTGCATAGCTTGTGTAGCTAGGTAACTTGATCCTTTGGGTTAGGTGTGTGTTGCCTTGTCCATTGTGCATCTAGTGAGCTTAGGGGCTTTGTGCTTGTGCTTACTAGAGTTGTGTAGGAGCTCATCCGTGCTTGAAGTACTAGTGTTTAGGTTTGTGTGACCTTGCATTAGAATTGATTAGGAGCTCAAGCTAGGCTTGTCACCTCACTCTTCTTATGTAGGATCTTTTGTGAGGTGATGTAGAGTCATAGATAGAGGCGTGAAGTCTTGGCTAGACCGATAAGTTTAATTCTGCATAAGTTTCAGTTAGCTGGTGCGCTTAGTTTTAGAAAGGACTATTCACCCCCTAGTCCCCATCTCGACCCTTCAAAGAGCCCCCGCCTCCCTTTTACCCTTTCGACCCTAGATCGAAATCCCAAAACCCTAGATCGAAATCGCCCGCCGTCCGCCGATTTTCCCGCCTATGCCGCCGTCAATCGCCAAGGTAAGGCCCTCCCCGAAGCCGCCACACCGAGACGGTCCACGCCGGTGCCCCTCTCATGCCCTCTCTCGCTCTCTCGACATCGTCTCGCGGCCATAGCACCGCAGCCACAGCCGCCGAGCGCAGCCGCATCCCCGACCCTTCGTAGCCGCAAAGGAGTCGTGCATCGCACTTGCCGCATCGCGCACGCCCTAACCAAGGCATGTCGCGCCCCACAGCCTTGCCTCGCCACTTCGGCGAGACCGCCGCCCGCTGTGGCCGGCGATACGCCATCCTCGGCCCACAACCACCATCCTCATCGCCTTAGTGGATTCCGCGAAGGTCGCATGCTCCCTCTCCATGCGAGCAGCCGACGCCCGAGCGCCTTTCCGCCAACTCCTCGGCGAACCTCCGCCCGCCGGGCAACGGCGGCCGCCTACCATGACCCACGCCGCTTCGGTGACCAAGCCTCGCCGCCCGTCCGTAGTCGCCCGATCTAATCCGATGTAACAGATTAGATCCGCCATACCGTCAACACCGGTCCGCCCGGTCGGCCGCCGGCGTGGCCGCCATGTCCTCGCCACGCGCCAGCGCCACGCCAAAGAACGCGACCGAGTCAACACGGTCAAGCCACGGTCAGCCCTAGCGCTTTTGTATAAAGGCCCCTGCTGTAAAATGGAAACCCTTTTATAGCTTTAGTTAAAGCTTTGTAGTGCTCTTTTATTTCAAAAGAAAACCTAAGTTTATGTGTAGACTTTTATAAAGCAAAGTTAACATGAGTAACGACTATATTAATGCCTTTTCTTTAATAACTTGTTTAGATCAGCTTGAGTTATAGAATAACCGCTTTAATGTTCTCTCTTATATCAAACGTGTTCCAAACTAATAAATGTTTTGGATAACTAAATAAGTCAAGCGTGTAGTTGTTCTATGTTATGTTGCACTATGTAAAAAAAAGGCCTCTACAGTCGCGCGTTGAGGGCATTTACAGTCGCGCACGCGCGCGTCTGCCCATTAGGGTCTCTAAATGTCTGACTTTACAGACATGTCCGTATCGTGTGTCTGCAACAGGCTTTAATACAGACAGGTTTTAGTGCATCTCAAACTTTCCCTCTGTAGTAAAACCTTGTTACACACGCGCCGTGCGAACGTCTATGTCATAGCGTTTTGCACAACTGTGGTCTACAATATCTACAAACATTATTATCTAAGAAGAGACTAAAGCGACTATATCTTTTGGAAATGTCACGCACTGCCAGCGGCATCGAATGACGGTACCGGCGTCAATTCTAGTGACGCCCGTAGCGACATCTGGCAGAAGCTTCGACTGCACAAACCCTTTTTACAAAACTACGTCTGTAACAATGACGCGCATGTTAGGCGTGTGCGCGTACCAGACATTTGTAACTGGTACACCGGCACAGACGCCCGACCAGTGAACTGTCTGTAAACCATTAGTAATATACAGACCCGTGCGAACGATAGATGATTGTAATACGATCGAAGTTACAGACATGTGCCATACCCATGTCTGTAGTTTCTGCTGCATTTACAGATGCATGCGTAGTTTACTTGTCTGTAGTTCCTTATCCCTTCACAGACGCTTGCTTTGTCACGCACGTCTGTAGTTTTTGCTGAATTTACAGACGTGCTTTTTTCGACTGTAACTATGCCGCGACTTCTTACGCTTGTAACAGATGCTCGACCGTAGCTACTTGGGAAATTACAGACGCGCGTCTCTTGCGCGTGTCTGCATCGAGGTTTATGTTTCAGATGTGTTTTCCTGGTGCTCGACAAAAGCTGACACCGAGACTACAGACGGGGGTTCACAGACGCATCGGAAACATCTGTCGTTAATTATTTAGATATTATAGACGGATTCACGCGATAGAAATTATTCCAAAACCCATAGACACTCCTTAGCCGTGGTGGTCTATACTTATTTAGGTATTAAAGCCACGTTAAGATGGGTCTATACTGTGCCGAGACTAGAGACGCCTCTAGAAAACTGAGACGTCTTTATTAATGATGACGTCACAGACGCGCCTACGGCTTAGAACCGTATGCAGACCAAAGCATTGGTATTATTAATACGTATATAATACATATACACATGTCTGATCACAAACAAATGATAGACGCCAGCGGCATTTAAAATTCATGTGTATCTCTGAAAATTCATGTGTATCTCTGAAAATTCATGTGTATCTCAGAATGTTCTTCACATAGACATGCCTAGTTGTTCAGGGGCACGCCCGCATTGTTCACAACACAAATAACACAGTTCACATGCATGTATCCACCGATCGTCATGCGGCAAAGGGAAACGAAGCAACTCATGGTTCACAAAACAAATACTACGCCTTCGGGGCGATGATCTCTTCCATAACAAAGTTAGTGATCTCCTCTCTAATATCCTCCGAATTAATCAAATTTCTCGACAAGTCGAAATCCTAATACAAAGAAAGGTGGGCATAAGTGTTCATTGTACACATGGTCTTTATTGCCAAACAAAGGTAGGCACATGATGGAGCTACACTTCGAGTTACCTCGTGGACGGTCCGGATGAACTTGTTTCATCGCAGCCCGCCAAGTGGTGGGCCATGTAGAACTCAAATGTCTTTTCATCGGTTTGCGGCGCATTAACCTTTGCAAACATATGAAACACGCTGGTTATTCATCAATGGAAACACATACGAGTGCGAGAACTCCAAGTGAAGCACTACTTACCGTATTCATTCTTGTTTGGACCTCCATGCTTCTTGCCCGAAACATGCTTGTTTGGACCTCGTCGTCCCGCCGTTGAGCCACACTTCTAATTCTCGGCCATGCACTCTGAGAGGCACTCGGACATTCTTGTCATGCGATCCACTCCCACATTCTCGGCCCCTACAACTGCGAGACACTCGGTCATCCTTGCCTTGAGAGCCAGTTTCCACATCATTAGCCGATGCACTCTGCAAGGCACTCTGACCGTCATTGGCATGCGAGCGAGTCGCCGCATTCCCATCCATTGCAGCCTGAGAGGGACTCTGATCATTGCTGTCATTCTCATTTAAGCTGCGTGTCATACAATCCTTTAGATTGACTTTCATTGAGGCGGCAGAAGTAGGCACATGAGGTTTTGATGCGGTAGAAGAAGAGAGGTTTAGGAATGCTATAGTAAGATGGGCTCTGCTCCACTAGATCATCTTACACATAGCCTGTCCAAGAGCCTTAATCTCACCTGTTAGCGGATCCAGTAGTGTAGCCTCAAAACTAGAAGTTACATGATCAATAGATACAATAGAATGTCCTTCCAGTATTGGTTGACCTTTAAGATGTAGTTGATTCAGGTATACCATTCCCCTTGCTACCTCAACTAGATAACCTCGAGTCTTCACTGCAAGGGTACATGGTGCTGACATGGAAAGTATCTCAACTGCAACTTCCTCTTTCTGTACATGTCAGCGCAAGCCGGCCAAAACTTCCAACTTGCCATACTAGACATACCACGCACACGCCTTGTCTGCTCTGGGGTGCCTAGGACCTCTGTGAGCATATCTCTTTCCCTTACACCAGTGCCCTCAGAAGAAGCATGGGCGGTCTTCTCTAAAACCTTCTTAGATAAAGACCGAGACTCTTCACCTGACCAAACAATTGCAGCCTTTTTACCTGAGACAGCCAGACTGCACCGTGCACACAAAAAATGCTGAGCGTGGTTCACTGGAAATTCATGCCAAGCATTCTCGATGCTATTGTGGAATAAGTAAGTGTCCTCCTTCTCCCACACTTCGAACTTTGCCTCATAACCTCCTGTCCCCAGCCAGTGGTCATGCTTGTTCTTCTCCCTAAGCCGCTTGTATCTCTCACTAGTTGCTAGTGCCTCTTTGCTGCTCTTCGCTTCAGCAAAAGCTGCCCAATCGTCCTTGGTGATGTATGGGTGCTTCACCATGGCATCGAACCCTTTCATGATGAAATTCCACACTAGATCGCTTTTGAAGGTCCTAAAAATTTTGCCTACTAACTGCCACAACTTCTTATATGTTATGGGCCTTAAGTTGCCTAGAAACTCCAATGAATTCTAGACACAGTCCTCAAATAACCATTCTTTTGTTGCAGCACTTAAGGAAGAGACTGAATCTGTGAGCAAGAGGATTCTTTGTCTAGTGTTGGTATTTGATATGCCTACAGAAATAATAATCCGCAAGCGAACGGATACTAGTGAGCATTTCACCCGGGAGAGGGTTTTATATCGAATCCACAGGGAGGATGGTGTGAGGATAACTGAGGCATATAACTAATCCCTGAGTAGGAATCAAGGAACTAGAGAGGATAAAGAGGTAAGAAGATTCCTATGGTTGTCTAGTTTATATCCTTGTAAGCTATGTTGATATTGTCTTAAGGGGACGTACTCAAAGGAAAGCAAGGTCAAAACATGCAATTCCTCCAGCAACATCGTCCTACTTGTCCTATCCAACGGGAAGTGGAATCCAAAGGAATCAATGGTACTGTCACTACCATGAACTACCACGCTCCGGAAGGTAGGGTGCATTCATAAGTACTTATAGTCTAAGCACCACGCTTAAACCTAAGCCACTCCTCTAATCTTGAGCAACCAAGATCAAAGTACTCAAAGAGTTATGAACAATAATAACAATACTAACACAATTACTTACTCAAACAAGAAGTTGATCCACCATAGAAGTCTCAGGATCAAGTGCCATGAGGCCTTTGATCCCGGAGGTACAAGCGTAGAGGAGTCACCGACATGTCCGGTGCTTCCCCTTCTTCTCCTCCACCCACTCTTTAGCTCTCAAGACTAGATCTAGTCACTTAATCTTCTCTTGATATTTGCTCTTAACTCACTCTAATACTTCTAGTTCTACATGATCTTCTAATATAGCTTGGAACTAGAGAGAAGAGGTTGTCCTCACATTGGGACACCTATGACCAACAGGTCAAAAGATAATGAGTAGAATGAGTTAGGGTTTAACCCTGGGGTCAGGGGGTGTTCTTATATAGGCCTTGGCGATGAACGATGACCATTGGATCAAACCAACCTTCAATAACGGTGTAGATACAACCTCAAGGTCGGTTACAAACCGACCTAGGAAGATGAGGATGACAGGTGGGTCCCACCTGGCGGCCGGCCTAGATGGGCCTGGCGGCCACCAGGGGGTAGACTCCCCTCGGCTTCTCGTCTCTCTTGGTGTCTTCTGGTATCTTCTAGAGTGTTTTAGTCCACATTTTGGGTCGAGTTACTTCACGGTTAAGTCTTGTCATCGTATGAGATGTAAATTCCAGAACTTTCTCCATTCTTCTCTACATTTATCTGTTAAGTCCCTGAAAATATATAAATCACCAAAGCTCGTGGAATTATGTTAGTGAAACCCCTAAACTTATGTTGATATTCATTTTATGCCCTTATTTCATGTTGGTTGACTAGTAATATTATGCTATAACAGGTGTCAACAAGCTACCCCAAGCTTACCCTTTGCTAGTCCCTAGTAAAGCTAAACTTAGCAATGGATCAGGAGTTGCTACAATGCCTTCATGCCTCCAAAGTACACATGCTTTCAAACAAAATTTCTCCTCCAGATAAGAATAAACCTGCTCAAATTTCAACTTACCCATATTACCTTTAACCATGGAGCTTATAGCCTTTTCTTTGATCTTGGGCAATTGAAAGATAGAACAATCAAGTCAAGCATCATATCTCAAACTCCTTGTTCAACTGTCCTTCTGGAGTGTTTGCTGGTTTTCCAAATAAAACTCAAAGTTCCTTGTATAACTCTCTCAATCTCTCATTTGTGGTATTTGTGGATCCTCTCTAAGGCAATAAGGTTGTGTTGCCTTTCTCTCATAATATGTGGTATTTTTGGTGAAGGCAGTAGGACACTGTGCCTTCATCTCCCTCACCCTATATCTAAGGCTTATATCTGAGCTCTAGGTGGGAGAAAACTAATTCTTCTTACTAAGCATGTATTGTAAGTTCAAGCAATGGATCCAAAGTCATGAGTCACACTGATCAAGTGGTGCATGTGTATGGTAGAAAGAATATGGTAGTAAGGGGTATAGCAAGGTGTAATGAATGAGGAGAAAGCCTAATTCTACTTTTGCTCCTTAAAGAATCATCTCTCTATGGAATCTGGAAACTGAGAGAACTTGGGTTGTATCTTTTGTGTTTTTTTTTTTTTATGGAGAGGCGAGCATCTAAGTACCCATTGTTTTTAGCGGACACTTGTCCATTTTTTAACTCTCCTTTATTCTTTCTTTTTCTTAGGGAGGTAGGCTCTACTCGCCCATAGGACACTTGTCCATTTTTCATCTCCCTTTTCTCTCTCTCTCTTTTTTAATCTACAACCCAAATCTCTTTTGTAATAACTTTTGAGAGATAGACAAATGTAATAGAGCTTCTGTAAGATATTGGCTAGAAATGTATGAGTGGATGGATGTAGGGAATATTTTTGGTTGCTCTATCCCAGGATAGGAATAGAACATTTTTTGTGGATATAGTGGATGCATAATGGGTGTCTATGGTGGTGTAATGGTGGATGCGTACTTCCAGGATGGAAATAGCATATGAATGAGTGGAGTCGAGTGGAGTGGAATAAAATGAGGTGGAGTGAAGTGGAGTGTACATGATCAGCATGACAAGTTTCTAAGGGTCGACAAAGATTGAACAAACTTAATGCAAAACAAGCAGCCTATATATGTCAAAAGGTTTTCCTAATCTTGGGAGCATGTATATATGGCTGTGATAGGAGGTTCAACACTCTGTCACACAGGAACTTATTATGTGCACTTTTAAAGTTTTAAAATGAATCTCTAGAAATCTAGCATCACTAGGAGTAAGATCAACAGTAGCTCAGACTCTCATATATCATATCTGTCAATTACCTAGACTTTAGAACAAGCAATTTACAACCCACAGATTTCAGGTTTAGAGTAAGTCTCAAGTCAAAGCAGTTTTGCATTTAAGGCTCAAGAGAAATTAAGCTTGAAAGCTAGGTACTGAGAAGGAATTACGGCGGAGCAACTATTCATCATCTCCAAGCATGAGATTTAGCTTCAGAGATCATTTTATGTTGGTGGAAAAGAAAACCTCTGGTACACTCCTATTTATTTATTTATTCCCACACTCTAAAGATCATACTCTACTAAAAACTCTTTAAACGTCTAGACTCTATAAAACTAAACTTCTTAACAAACTCTAATAACAAACCAAATATTTAGCTAATAATATATATAGATAGTAATAGAGATACTTATCGGGATAATCGGGGTGCTCTCCCCAAGCCGGATTGAAGTGTCGGGTTTATTGATGTGGAAGTTGGGGTAGACAAAGGACGAGAGTATCGCCCTATCATGTTTCTCTTCCTTGAAATCCTGCTGAACTCAAATAGACAACAAAGCTTTGTGGAACTTGATTAAGCGTTAGTGGTTGGCCACATAGATCTCATGTGTCTAAAGATTTTCAAGATGGATCATGATTATTCCAGATAGAACTTCAGCAAGATTTCTCTTTCAGTTGTTTTTGGAGTTTTGTATATTTATATGCATACAAAGAACTATAATGCAAATGCAACTAGATGAATGCATATTTATTTTTATGCCACCACAGTGAATATCCTTATGGGTTGTTACACACCACAAGATTATCCACATGGGGCTTTAGAATTTTTCAATGCAATGGTAATGCAGAAATTTAAATATGCTAAAGGAAAAATGATTATGCAAATAAGTAAATATGCTAATGCAAGATATAGAAAGATAAATATGATATGAATGCTAGAAATTAAATATGGATAACTACCGAAGTTACCTTTCGGCGAGGGTTCAATGTTTTAAGTCCTTTGAACACGACTTCTTACCTTACTCCTCAAGTGCATTATCTGATCTTGGTGGCTACGTCTCTTGAGATAATGATCTCTGAGGATGGCATCACCCATGTTTCTTGCTTGTCTCATGGTTTGAAGTGAAGCTTTAACAGTGGAAACATGCAACATCTTGTTTAGTGTGCGTACTTTATTGGTTCAGGACATTTCCTTGTAGAATTTTTAGAGGAATGACATACTCCTCCACGTTGTGCTCGAAGTATGTCCTGTTTGCAAAGACAAGGTAGAGATCAAGTGCATGGGCCCTGTTGGTGGGGAAACACCAACAGAACCAAAACTTTATTCATTCTTCTCTAACCTTAGGCACATTAAACAAGGCAGATTTAATATTTACTTGTTTTATTTATGATGACGGTGACTAGGTTACAAGATAGAGCATCAACAATTTAATGATTATGATTATCTTGCAAAGCAGGATGAGCAACATTTTAATTCACATGAGTGGGGGCTATAGGATTAAGAGAGCGGTGTTTTAGGAACAAAGAACTAAACATGTGAAGCTCAGCAAGATGGATAAGGTTAGGTTTTGTCTCTAACATGTTTGATTCTTTATTTATGAGCATGCCATAATTAGGAAAAAACTTAGTTAATGATAACTTACCTCAAGATGTTACCTTTTATTAGAGTGTGACGGTATCGTAACAACTTGTGGTGGTTATTACCTCTGCTTAGAGCTTTCCACATTTGGCCTCTTGTATATCTTGCTCCTAACTTGTCTCCTTTATTGCATCATCCTTTCTTTCTTGTCCTTTGAATTATGCTAGGACATTTTTGCTCCTCTCATGGTTTTACTCCTGCATCATTGGTGAACAACACATACCCGAAGGAATATACAAGTAGTAACGAGGATAGTATTGCTACAGGGCTAAAGGTCACTTTCTATGCTATAGAAAAGTTTAGTTGAAGATTTTAGCATAGATCATTTATCACATGTTTCCATATTCATCTTGCTTTTTCTAAAGGAATGATTTTATGAAACCTTAAGTTTGATTTTCATGCATTGAAATCATTCGAACTTGTAGAAAAGAGCAATAGGGAATAGAAAGTTTGCAAACCAGCGTGTGGAGTGATGGGGGCATGTGAGGAAGAGCATGGTTGGATTATCCTTGGTGGAGTTGGTCTTTCCTCTTCCATGTGCCTATCACCCTTGAGTTCATCCTTGAGCAAGTGCTTTTGTTTGTAGACTTTATTTATGGCACTCCTCTTCTTTCTCTTGCTTCATCTCTAGTATGAGTTTATCTCAGGACATCCCCCAAGCTTGTTTGAAACCTTTTCTTTCTGTAGGGGTTAGTCCAACAAAAATATACCAATGTCTACACAAGTAATATTTAGTTCAATAACCAAACTAGACTCCATGTCTAATTTAATTAAGGAAGGCATTTTAACCTAAGCACCATGCTTAATTTAAAGAGCCTTTGAAAACATGCTATTTGTACTATAGCTATATTCCCAAACCAAAGCATACCATGGTAGACAAAAGGGTAGCATGAAAGCATTGTAGAGATTTACTCAAGTGAAGATGAAATAGTGTAGCAACTTGAGCATGTCTTAAAGGTAGAGACAATCAAGATAAGGTAGCAACATGGCAAGAATTATTAACGTGAGTGATTCAATGTTGCATGATGATAGTCGGTTGGACATACCTTTACATTGTCATCCTCCATTCTCTTTGTTCTAAACCTGAAATGGTTAGTGACAAAAATACCCAAAGGAATATTCACAATTTATATCTCTATGCTCACTACATGAGGGGGTGTTATAGCAAAAGATCTATACTTATATTACTCCCCCTAGAGTGCTTGTTTTAGGACAAAAAGCTCGTCCTTGGGAAACCTTCAAATATGATTCAAGATGATGAAAAGGTTTTCCCTTAAATCACCAATCTCAACATTCAAGCCAATAAGATCAACAACCACCCCTGTCTAAATCTTTATGAACAATTATCTCAAGGGGTTTGAGATCTTGTAGGTGGCAAGATTAGAGATGGCAATTAATTCAGGAGTTTGCTCACATGGGCAAGAATTGGATAGAATATTTAGGATGTAACTCTTATGCTCATGGATGTTCTCCAACTATTGATAATGCTCTTCTTGGTCTTCATTAGATCCTCTATAATGTCTATACTTGGGATTTCTAAGATCGTAGGTGGACTCAAGAAAAAGAACACTAGAGGATTCATTGGGTTCAAGGATGAGGTTGAAGATGGGTTTGGATAAGTTATCTAGTCTGAAATAGAAGGGAAGAAGACATGAATGGATTCTAGATAGCTTCGCTCTCCTTCTATGACGTCATTAGATATGCCATCCTTGGGCTCCCAACGTCCTTTGTAAGAATAAGGATGCTTTCTAAGAGACTCTTCTCTAAGAGGATTTGGTTTATAGGCACTCAAAGGTCTCCTGTGAAGCTAGAAGTTTGTCTCCCAAAGTCATCACCATAAAAGAATCAAGGGTAGAATTACTTCTTCCCTTGGAGGGGTTTAGAGTATTGATGATTTAGGATTGGTAGCCAAATCAAGGGATTGGAATGATTATGATCTGGATATCAAAAACTTCTTCTTTGGTCTAGAGGATGATTCCTTTTCTTCCTTTGGGTGTTCATGAAAAAATTCTAAGAAAAAGATCACACCCACTGAGTTTGTTAAGGACAAACCTTGCTTTAGAAAAAGGAAAGAAAAGTTCCTCCAGAAAACTGCATGATGGTCATGCGAACAACTTTTCTAGGATGAGACCCAAATACATGATCCTTTTTAAAGGATAGGATTTGGCCTGAGGTTAACTACAGAATTCTCTCCTATAATGGGTCGTTTCATGATCATTTGGATTAACCGTAGACACAGCTCATAGCCAAGGGGTAGGATAGGTACTATAGATTCTAGTGGCCTGAACTTGTGCTTATGGGTGCAGCATAAGGATAGGTATGGAATCCGATGATCCCAAAAAGATAAAAAGAAAAGAAAATATAAAAAGAAAGACTACACTAAGATATGATACAAGATTAGTTATACTCAATGTTTTCTCAGCAACCATTCTCCCCGGCAACGGCGCTAGAAATGCTTGTTGGTATTTGATAAGCCTACAGAAATAATAATCCGCAAGTGAACGGATACTAGTGAGCATTTCACCCGGGAGAGCGTTTTAATATCGAATCCACAGGGAGGATGGTGTGAGGATAACTGAGGCATATAACTAATCCCTGAGCAGCAAAAAAGGAACTAGAGAGGATAAAGAGGTAAGAAGATTCCTATGGTTGTCTAATTCTTCTCCTTATAAGCTATGTTGATATTGTCTTAAAGGGACGTACTCAAAGGAAAGCAAGGTCGAAACGTGCAATTCCTCCAACAACATGGTCCTGCTTGGCCTAACCAACAGGATGTGGACTCCAAAGGAATCAATGGTAATGTCACTACCACGAACTACCACGCTCCAGAAGGTAGGGTGCATTCACAAGTACTCACAGTCTAAGCACCACGCCTAAACCTAAGCCACTCCTCTAATCTATAGATTCCCATAGATTAAAGTACTCAAATAAGAGTTATGAACAATAAGAACAATACTAACACGATTACTTACTCAAACAAGAAGTTGATCCACTATAGAAGTCTCACGATCAAGTGCCATGAGGCCTTTGATCCCGGAGGTACAAGCGTAGAGGAGTCACTGACATGTCCGGTGCTTCCCCTTCTTCTCCTCCACCCACTCTTTAGCTCTCAAGACTAGATCTAGTCACTTTCATGGAGTACTATGGATCTAATCTTCTCTTGACTAGAACCCACATGTCTTTTCATCAGTTTGTGACGCATTAATTTGCAAAACATATGAAACACAAAGGGTTATTCATCGAATGGAAACACGTACCGAGTGCGAGAACTCCAAGTGAAGCACTACTTACTCATACATTCTTGTTTGGACCCCCATGCTTCTTGCCCGAAACATGCTTGTTTGGACCTCGTCGTCCTCGCTTTTTTGAGCCACGCTTCTATTCTCGCCACTTGCACTCGAGAGAGGCACTCTGGACATTCTTGTCATGCGAGCCACTCCCCGCATTCTCAGCCCCTACAGCCTGCGAGACACTCTGGTCATCCTTGCCTTGAGAGCCAGTTTCCACATCATTAGCCGATGCACTCTGCAAGGCACTCTGACCGTCATTGGCATGCGAGCGAGTCGCCGCATTCCCATCCATTGCAGCCTGAGAGGGACTCTGATCATTGCTGTCATTCTCATTTAAGCTGCGTGTCATACAATCCTTTAGATTGACTTTCATTGAGGCGGCAGAAGTAGGCACATGAGGTTTTGATGCGGTAGAAGAAGAGAGGTTTAGGAATGCTATAGTAAGATGGGCTCTGCTCCACTAGATCATCTTACACATAGCCTGTCCAAGAGCCTTAATCTCACCTGTTAGTGGATCCAGTAGTGTAGCCTCAAAACTAGAAGTTACATGATCAATAGATACAATAGAATGTCCTTCCAGTATTGGTTGACCTTTAAGATGTAGTTGATTCAGGTATACCATTCCCCTTGCTACCTCAACCAGATAACCTCGAGTCTTCACTGCAAGGGTACATGGTGCTGACATGGAAAGTATCTCAACTGCAACTTCCTCTTTCTGTACATGTCAGCGCAAGCCGGCCAAAACTTCCAACCTGCCATACTAGACATACCACGCACACGCCTTGTCTGCTCTAGGGTGCCCAGGACCTCTGTGAGCATATCTCTTTCCCTTACACCAGTGCCCTTAGAAGAAGCATGGGCGGTCTTCTCTAAAACCTTCTCAAAAAAAGACCGAGACAATTCACCTGACCAAACAATTGCAGCCTTTTTACCTGAGACAGCCAGACTGCTCCGTGCACGCAAAAAATGCCGAGCGCGGTTCATTGGAAATTCATGCCAAGCATTCTCGATGCTATTGTGGAATAAGTAAGTGTCCTCCTCCCACACTTCAAACTTTGCCTCATAACCTCCTGTCCCCAGCCAGTGGTCATGATTGTTCTTCTCCCTAAGCCGCTTGTATCTCTCACTAGTTGCCAGTGCCTCTTTGCTGCTCTTCGCTTCAGCAAAAGCTGCCCAATCGTCCTTGGTGATGTATGGGTGCTTCACCATGGCATCGAACCCTTTCATGACGAAATTCCGCACTAGATCGCTTTTGAAGGTCCTAAAAATTTTGCATACTAACTACCACAGCTTCTTATATGCTATGGGCCTTAAGTTGCCTAGAAACTCCAATGAATTCTAGACACAGTCCTCAAATAACCATTCTTTTGTTGCAGCACTTAAGGAAGAGACTGAATCTGTGAGCAAGAGGATTCTTTGTCTAGTGTTGGTATTTGATAAGCCTACATAAATAATAATCCGCAAGCGAACGGATACTAGTGAGCATTTCACCCGGGAGAGGGTTTTATATCGAATCCACAGGGAGGATGGTGTGAGGATAACTGAGGCATATAACTAATCCCTGAGCAGCAATCAAGGAACTAGAGAGGATAAAGAGGTAAGAAGATTCCTATGGTTGTCTAGTTTATATCCTTGTAAGCTATGTTGATATTGTCTTAAGGGGACGTACTCAAAGGAAAGCAAGGTCGAAACATTCAATTCCTCCAGCAACATCGTCCTACTTGTCCTATCCAACGGGAAGTGGAATCCAAATGGATCAATGGTACTGTCACTACCACGAACTACCATGCTCCGGAAGGTAGGGTGCATTCATAAGTACTTATAGTCTAAGCACCACGCTTAAACCTAAGCCACTCCTCTAATCTTGAGCAACCAAGATCAAAGTACTCAAAGAGTTATGAACAATAAGAAAATCGCGCGGGATCATGGGATCGGTGAAAAGGAAAGAAAATCGCAAGTTGAAAAGGGAAAAATTGCACGCGCGGTGAAAGAGGAAGACAGGCACGCGCGGTGAAAGAGGAAGGCAGGCGCGCGCGGTGACGCCGTTTGGAGCGCGGTTAACGGAGGTTTATCGGGGAAACTAAACAGACGCCCGGTGATTAAAAGCATGCAACGATTAAATGAGAAAACTTGCATGCGCCGGCTCTCCTTGGTCATCGCGTCATTGCCTAATATCCCCTGGATAAATGGACGGAGGGAGTACTTATAGTCTAAGCACCACGCTTAAACCTAAGCCACTCCTCTAATCTTGAGCAACCAAGATCAAAGTACTCAAAGAGTTATGAACAATAAGAACAATACTAAAACAATTACTTACTCAAACAAGAAGTTGATCCACCATAGAAGTCTCAGGATCAAGTGCCATGAGGCCTTTGATCCCGGAGGTACAAGCGTAGAGGAGTCACCGACATGTCCGTTGCTTCCCCTTCTTCTCCTCCACCCACTCTTTAGCTCTCAAGACTAGATCTAGTCACTTTCATGGAGTACTATGGATCTAATCTTCTCTTGATATTTGCTCTCAACTCACTCTAATACTTCTAGTTCTACATGATCTTCTAATATAGCTTGGAACTAGAGAGAAGAGGTTGTCCTCACATTGGGACACCTCTGACCAATAGGTCAAAAGATAATGAGTAGAATGAGTTAGGGTTTAACCCTGGGGTCAGGGGGTCTTCTTATATAGGCCTTGGCGATGAACGATGGCCATTGGATCAAACCGACCTTCAATAACGGTGTAGATACAACCTCAAGGTCGGTTACAAACCGACCTAGGAAGATGAGGATGACAGGTGGGTCCCACTTGGCGACCGGCCTAGATGGGCCTGGCGGCCACCAGGGGGTAGACTCCCCTCGGCTTCTCGTCTCTCCTGGTGTCTTCTAATATCTTCTAGAGTGTTTTAGTCCACATTTTGGGTCGAGTTACTTCACGGTTAAGTCTTGTCATCGTATGAGATGTAAATTCCGGAACTTTCTCCATTCTTCTCTGCATTTATCTGTTAAGTCCATAAAAATATATAAATCACCAAAGCTCGTGGAATTATGTTAGTGAAACCCCTAAACTTATGTTGATATTCATTTTATGCCCTTATTTCATGTTGGTTGACTAGTAATATTATGCTATAACAGTGTCAACGATTAATGCTGCCGAATCTTGGCGCGGCGGGGCAGTCGAAGATGCATGTACGTTGCTTCGGAAGTTTCTCGTCCCGCCTCGATGCAAATTGGAGGATCTACTGCCCGGCGGTTCCTCCGGCAACTGCGGCGAGAAGCACGCGTCGTCAAAGATCTCTGCCGCCATCGCGTCTAGCGGTGTTGCCGCCCTCTTTCCTTCATCTTCCTCACTCACGTCCTCCTTGCCCTCTCGGAGTAGCCGGCCTCTTGCCCTTCCACAGCACGGGGAAACCGACGCTTCTGCCACATGCAACCCCCCAGAAGCAATAGTGAACCGCCCGGCCACCGCGCCGAGTCCCAATAAAACTATTGGAAAATGTTTTGGTCAAACGGTTCGGGAATATAAAAATCATCAATACCTGCGTCGTTGGCGGCACCTTTGTATTCTTGTAGAGCACGAGAGCCTTTTCCACCGGACGACTCCTTTACTACAGAAGCGTGTATAGGGCCTTGCATGCTAATCCTTTGCGTATGGCTCGGCGTAGGGATAGGGCCCACATCCGCCACTTGTCGTTCCATCCAATCCTTGGTGCGGTAG
The DNA here is from genome assembly GCA_015847255.1 of Hyparrhenia diplandra. NCBI lineage: Eukaryota > Viridiplantae > Streptophyta > Magnoliopsida > Poales > Poaceae > Hyparrhenia > Hyparrhenia diplandra. Next base: position 196,021 of record JADLZK010007154.1, on the reverse strand, counting down.
TGCGATTCGCGATTACCATCTGCACACGGCGGTGCTCGAACGGCGAGGCACCGACTGGGAAGACGAGAACACGCAAGGACGCCTACTACTCCTACAGGCTCCTTTTTTTGGCTTATTTCAGCTTGTGCTCGCTTCGGCTTATTTCAGCTTATTCTCTCTCACAGAATACTATTAAATCACCCGAAATCAGCCAAACTGGCTCAGCTATATTTCAGGCGCCTGAAAAAAATATAGTATGTGGGATTTTAGGCCACGAACGCTCCAGATTAGCCCGGTACTGTTCATCTTCTTCCTCTCGCCACCCTCTCGTTTCCGCGCTCCCCCGCCACCAGCCACCACCCCGCTGGCCCTAGCGAGCTCTGGCCAACCCTAGCGCCCGCGACGGCCACCCTCTTTCCCCACAAAGAATCACATATCACAGAGCTTTATATAGGAAGAACAACTCACAGAGGGGAGGGGAGGGGGAGGAGGAGGAGAGGTGAAGGACATCCAAACAACACAAATTTGGAAAAATATAACACAATGCATGATTATGACTAATAAAATATCTCAGTTTTCATGCATAGTCCTACTCAGGATCTTTTCAACATAAACCATGCATATGATCGATCAAATTAATCATGTTCGATCGAGAACATCAACCATCACGTGCGCACCAAAAGCTATCCAATTCAGTTTGTTTGATCGACAACACCATCTAGAGAAAGAGGAGGTAGCAATTGATCAGTGCCAGCTAGCACTACAAATGGAAAGTTTGATTGTGTGACGATCACAAACCTGGAAACACCGTGAATGATATCCGTGCTCTGCCAATTATATCTATCTGCAAAAGATTGACTGGACCGAAGAACCTCTTACACTCGTCGCGGATCCTACACTCCTCGCTGCAGAACACGGAGCACACCACACCACCCGAGACGCGAGGACGGCCGCACCGTTTTGGTTGGCTACATTGATGCCCGTCATGGTGAGGCACCATTTGGGCTATAGGACGGGATGTACGCCACTCTTCTGGTATATGCTCCGCCAAGTCGCCCAACCTAAAACTCCATGCATGTCGGGGGGCCGAGTACACTTGATGCTCTTCCACGTCCCAGCCATCGCCAGGTTGTCGCCTTCAATATCCCACAACACCCGCCGGGCATAGTCGTCGTCCGCGGCACCGGTGTTAGCCTGAGCACAAGAGCAAGAACATAGTCGGCGGCTTCATGCCCCTAACGCGACAGCCACATTTGTATTCGGGTGACGGGTTCTTTGGTGCAAAAACCTTCGACGAAGACGGCATACATGCCGGCTCTGAAGTACGCCTCCGGGTTGCCGACGGCAAGGAGGCTGGTGCAAAGACTCTCGCGATACTTGAGCGAGTAGTACAGCGGCCCGCAGACGCCGACCCGCCGGTGCAGCACCCGGTTGTAAGGTCCTAGATGGCTAGAGGGGGGTGAATAGCCTATAAAAATTTCTACAAACTCAATTTAACAAACCGATTAGTATAACAACAAGTGTAATCGTGGTTTGCACTAGCTCTATTGTCTTGCAAGCCTCTAGTGACAATTCTAAATGTATGCTATGATCTCTATATCAATCAAAGGCTATGTCACTACTCTAACTAGTAAGCAATCCTAAATATGGTCCTTAGGCAAGCAAGAACAACTACACAAGCAAAGCTAGCTCTCTACACAATATAAGCTAGGAAAGTAAATGCAAGAGATCAAGCTTGTTATACCGACTTGTAGAGGCAATGAACCAATCATCGGGAAGAGGATGAACAATCAATCAACACAAGATGATGAGCCAATCACCAAGACAAAGACACATCGATGTGTTGACCCGGAGTTCACTTGTACACTGACAAGTTAGTCTCTGGTTGTGCCGACCAACACAAGGATGGTGCTTGAGCTAGGCGGTGCACTTGCTAGCCCCAAGCCACCACTCACAAGTGAGGTACCCAAAGCACGAGCAATGTATTCCTTGCACTTTGTCTTCCCGATGAGGAGTGCGTGATCCTCTCACAAATCACTGGAGGTGGCCAAGAACAATCACCTTCTCTTGCCAATGCCTCCACCAAATCACCAAGCCGGCTAGGAGCGGTGTCTCCAAGAGAAACAAGAAACCGACCGGCTCACAACGATCCCCAAGTGCCTCTAGATGCAAGAACTCGATGCAAATGCACTTGGATCACCTCTTCTCTCAAGAATGAAGCTCACAAGCAAGAATGAGAGAGAGGGAGAGTTGTTGCTCAGCTCTAGGATGTTAGGAGTGATTCAAATGACCAAGAGAGAGAGCACAAGTAGACCAAACAAGTATATATAGCCCCCATCACGAAATGTGGCCGTTGGGGGGCAAAACTTGTTGTTTTCGGCCGGCCGGGGCCAGCGACGGACTCACTCACTAGTGAGTCCGGTCAGTGAGTTCGGTCAAGAGTCCGGTCACACCAGACAAATAGACTGGCCCACAACTGACCCCCTGATTCATGCGTCCGATCACTGCTTCCGGTGGGTGCGTCCGGTCAGTCCAGACCGAGACCCCCAAAAACAAGCTTACTGGAACTTTGATCGGTCGCACCGACCGGACCATCCGGTCAGGATCCGCGTGCTTCCGTTCGTGAGTCCGGTCACCGGGTCCGGTCGCTCTGAGCTATGAAAATCCGTTGTTGTGTTGCCGTTCCTTCGCCTTTGCTCCAAACCGACTTCCGTCACTTGATTCTTGTTGTCAACACGTCGAAGAACACCCCGACACCAAGTGTTAGCATTTTGAAAACATTTTCAACAAGTGCAGAGTTAGCTCTTTAGGTTAGAATGCATGCATATGAATTTTGAACCTAAAGGAACTGGAGGACCGATATGTACGATAAGTTTCCCCTCTTTGTAGTACGGCTTATCGATCCTATAATCACTCACACCCTCTATGGTGTCTTGAGTGTAAAATCAAAAGGCCCTATGGTTATACCTTTGCCTTGGGCTCAATTGATCTCCAAACCTCTCCAAGTTGGATGCTTGATCATCTTTTGGATCGCCTCGATCCATCCTCCATGATCACCATGCTTCAATCTTGACACGACCAATCTCCAATCTAGTCAAACACTTAGCATCGAGAGATTAGTCCTTAGGTGTCACTAATTATCCAAAACCAAACTAGAGATCTTCAATCTCCCCCTTTTTGGTAATTGGTGACAACCCGCATAAAGGTTTTATGATTAAAGTTTTTGAACATATCATGGTTGTCCAAGCACTTTGCTTACAATCATAGGATTGGACAATCATCATAGTTCGGTTTTGGTAGCATGAGCTCCCCCTACATGTATGCCAAGAGTTTGGAGTGTAGCTTTGCATACATGTATGAATATTGAAATTGAGGGTGAGCTATGTTACCAAAATGATGCTTAAGGTGAAAGAAATGAACCTTTGAAGCGTGATACCAATCGGAGTTGCGCCATTTTCACCATAAAAGCATCAAGGTAACTAGATTTTCATCAAAACTCAAAGTACCATGTGAGATCACATTATAAGCAAGGTACTTGAATTAAGAGCGGAATTTAGAAAATCTAGCTAGCTCTATGCATGCTAGTTATTCAAGCACTTGTAAGCAACTTGTGAACTATGAAACTAGCATACACCACACAAGCATGTATATATGGAATTTAAATACATGTGCAATGAGCAAGTCATATGTTAGTGCACAATCAAATGCAACAAATTGTCTATGAGCTTGCTCCCCCTACTTGTGTGAGAACCACTTGTAAATCACTTGAAGGATTTTAAAAACATGTGGAATTTTTAAATTTTCAAAACCTTTCATGCACTAATCTCTCCCCCTTTGTTGACAATTTCCACAAAAGGTATGACCATGTTGTGTTATGGAGGACAGAATAGTGCTCAAATTTGGTCAAATTTGAAATACTTGTTGTTGGCGGTCATTATCAACCTTTATCCAATTCACGAGAAAGGAGCAAACTTATGTTACATATACCTTTACTTCTAACCTAGTTCCACTTGTATTCGTAGAAATTATGTTTTGCGTATAAAAGTGGAAACAATACAAAGTCGCCAAATAAGTTCGAAGCGCATTGAATAAAAGACGCTAAGGAAAGGATCAAACAAGAGGACCAAACTCCGCATGACGAATTCAGCCCATGAACCAGCATAGGCCCAACATATGAGGGCCCAAACGCAAGCATGAGAGGACCGGGGCCGGGGAGGCCCGCCCAGGGGCTGCCGGCCATATGGCGGTGGCGCAAATTTTCGCCCTCCTGTTCCCGCCCTTTCTCTCGGCGGTTTGGAGCGATCTTCACGCTGGGCGGTTGCATGCGGTGCAAACTTTCGTTCCCGCCAATTGCCCTCGAAGCAAGGAGCACCCTCCATTCCCTCCTCCTCTCCACTATATAAAGAGGGGCACTCCTCCCCTTGTACACACACACCATTCTACACTTGAGCTTCATCTTCCCCACATATATTTTTGTAGTAGTGTCCCTCTAGGTGTTCTCCACCTAGTTGTACAATTTAGAAAAGAGGAAGAGAGTGAGAGGAGAAGAGAAGAGGAAGAGCCGGGTTTGTCGGTTCTGCCTCAACTTTTGTACCTTCTACGGAGCCGACTTCGATTCGAAAGTAACGTCCAAGGTTATCTTGTGGCAATTCTAATATTATTATTTTACTAAATTCAGTATTTATTTTATTTTACTTGCCGGATCTCCGTTCGTATCGAAGGTTCTAGTCTTAGCGCCAGAGACTAGTTTCGTATCCGCTAGCGTAGGCGTGGTGTCTAGGCTAGAGTTTACCCGAGATTGCGCCCAACACTACGGAATAGTTGTGGTAGCCCCGGGGTGACAATCTCCGACCCGGGCTGTGTAGTCCACCACGTGCGTGTTGGTGTTTTCATAGAGCTTTTGGTGGCCTTCCCCGATTACCGTTTCCCGGTCTTTTCGAGAATCGGAAAGGTCACCGCCTCCAAGCAAGTGGAATTTAGTAAGCCCGAACCTTAGTAATTTAGTAATTTTGGGAAAACCCTAGAGAACCCCTTTCTTCCTACCAAAAATATTATTCCTACCCTGTCTTGGACGACCTTAATTCTTCCTAGTTCACTTCTCGTTCCCGTGGAAATCGATACCCTGAATACTCGGGGTGAAAGCTACAACGGTACTTTCCGTGGATTTATCTCGTGTGCGTTGAAAAATACCAACACTTGTCAACCATATATTTTGGTTTGAACCAAAGACAAGCTTCTTCACACCTCATGACAAGGGTTATCTTGCCTATGTTGAAGTATATGTGTGAAAAGATAGCCAAATTCAACACTTGAGATTGCAAGCCCATAAACATGTCATATGTCATCACTAGATCAAACAAGCATAAATAGCAATAGTGATGGCATATATACATTGAAATCCTTTGATTTTCCATGAATGCTTCCTAAGGCACAAGTTATATGTCTATATGTTCTAACAAGTCCTTAGATATCATGAATGACAAGTCAACCAATTTCACCTTTGCTTTGCTTGATGGAGGGGCATGTCATAGTAGTGTGGTGCATTCAACTCATATTGGAGAAGTCAAGGATGTTCAACTCATTTCTTAGCTTGCAAAAACCTCTTCTCATCTAGTGGCTTTGTAAAGATGTCGGCTAGTTGATCTTCGGTGCCAATAGGATGGATAGCAATGTCACCCTTTTGTTGATGGTCTCTAATGAAGTGATGCCTTATGTCAATGTGCTTGGTTCTTGTATGTTGGACCGGGTTTTGTGTCATCTTGCAAGCACTCTCATTGTCACAATACAAAGGCACATGATGGAAATCAAAACCATAATCCTTCAATGTTGATCTCATCCATAACAATTGTGCACAACAACTACCGGCACTAATGTATTCGGCCTCGGCGGTTTAAAGTGTTACACCGGTTTGCTTCTTTGATGACCATGATACTAGAGATCTTCCAAGGAATTGACAAGTGCCACTTTTGCTTCTTCTATCAACCTTGCATCCCCCATAGTCGGAGTCCGAATATCCAATAAGCTCAAAGTTTGACCCCTTGGGATACCATAGTCCAACATTTTGTGTGTGCTTCAAATACCTCAAGATTCTTTTAGATGTGGTGAGATGACTCTGTCTAGGTGAGGATTGAAACCTTGCGCACTTGCCAACACTAAACATCACATTGGGCCTAGAAGCGGTCACATAGAGTAAGCTTCCAATCAATGACCTATAGTACCTTTGATCAACCATATTGCCACTTTCATCATTGTCCAATGATCCATTGGTACCCATTGGTGTATTTATGCCCTTTGCATCTTGCATGCCAAACTTCTTGATCATGTCTCTTATGTACTTCCCTTGACTAATGAATGCGCCATTCTTCATTTGCTTGATTTGTAGACCAAGGAAGTATGTGAGCTCTCCAAGCATAGACATCTCAAATTCTTTTGCCATCATCTTAGCAAACTCTTCACAATAGTCTTGATTTGTTGATCCAAAGATGATATCATCCACATATATTTGCATGACAAACAAATCATTGCCAATCTTCTTGGTAAAGAGTGTGGTGTCAACTTTGCCCATCTTGAAGCCTTTCTTGAGTAAGAAGTCTCTCAACCTCTCATACCATGCTCTAGGTGCTTGCTTCAACCCATAGAGTGCCTTGTTCAACTTGTACACATGGTTGGGATGATGATAGTCTTCAAAACCGGGAGGTTGTTCAACATACACTAGCTCATTGATGAATCCATTGAGAAAAGCACTTTTGACATCCATTTGATAGAGTTTGATGTTGTGGGCACATGCATAGGCTAATAGAATTCTAATTGCCTCTAATCTTGCCACCGGAGCATATGTTTCACCAAAGTCAAGACCCTCTACTTGAGTGTAACCTTGTGCAACAAGTCTTGCTTATTTCTCACAACAATGCCATCTTCATCTTGCTTGTTCTTAAAAACCCATTTGGTTCCAATGACATTGTAGTCTTTTGGTCTCTCTACCAATTCCCATACTTTGTTTCTATCAAAGTTATTGAGCTCCTCTTGCATTGCTATGACCCATTCCTCATCCTTCAAAGCATCATCAACCTTTTTCGGGCTCTTCTTGTGACACAAAGGCAAAATGCTCACAAAATGCCGCTAGCCTTCCTCTTGTTTGCACTCCACTTGCAATGTCACCAACAATTTGATCAATTGGGTGATCTCTAGCTATGCTTGAGCTTTGAAGTATTGGAGCTTGATTGCTTGAGCTTGGTTGATCACTAGAAGTGTCTTGAGATGATGTACTAGCTTGTTGATCTTGCACTTGAGCACCACTAGCTTGAGTTATTTGCACTCTTTGTCATCATCAACTTGAGTTGGCCTTATATCACCAATGTCCATACCCTTCATGGCATTTACCAATTGAGTTCCACTAACATCATTGAGGTTCTCATCTTCATCTTGGGACCCATTGGTTTCATCATATTCAACATCATGAACTTCTTCCAATAGACCACTTGAGTTGTTCCACACTCTATATGCTTTGCTTGTGGTGGAATAACCAAATAGGAACCCCTCATCACACCTCTTGTCAAACTTGCCAAGTCTTGTAACCTTCTTCAATATGTAGCATTTGCATCCAAATACTCTAAAGTAGGCAATGGTTGGCTTTCTTCCATTCAATAGCTCATAAGATGTCTTGTTCATCATGGGATGGCAATACAATCTATTGATGTAGTGACATGCGGTGTTGATTGCTTCGGCCCAAAATGATTGACTCACATTGTACTCACTAAGCGTAGACCTTGCCATTTCAATGAGAGTCCTATTCTTCCTTTCAACTAGGCCATTGGATTGTGGTGTGTACTTGGCCAAAAGTTGATGCATGATTCCATAATCATCACAAAGCTCAACAACTCTTGTGTTCTTGAACTCACTTCCATTGTCACTTCTCACTTTCTTCACTATGATGTCAAACTCATTGTGCACCCTCTTGAGAAATGTCTTGAAGATTGTATACACATCACTCTTGTCATTGAGAAAGAACACCCAAGTGAATCTTGTATAGTCATCCACAATCACAAATCCATACTTGTTGCCACCAATGCTTGTATATGTAGTTGGTTGTTGACACCTGTTATAGCATAATATTACTAGTCAACTAAACATGAATAAGGGCTTAAAAACGAATATCAACATAAGTCTAGGGGCTTTACTAACATAATTCCATGAGCTTTGGTGATTTATATATTTTTAGGGACTTAAAGATAAATGCAGAGAAGAATGGAGAAAGTTCCGGAATATACATCTCATACGATGACAAGACTTAACCGTGAAGTAACTCAACCCAAAAAGTGGACTAAAACACTCTAGAAGGTACCAGAGGACACCAGAAGAAATAGGAAGCTGAGAAGCTTTCTGGACCCTGGCGGCCGCCAGAGCCACTAAGGTCGGCCGCCAGGTGGGTCCCTCTGTTCAGCCTCACATTTTTATGTCGGTTTACCACCGACCTTGAGGTTGTATCTACACCGTTATTGAAGGTCAGTTTGATCCAATGGTCATCGTTCATCGCCAAGTATATAAGAAGACCCCTTGACCCCAGGGTGAAACCCTAATTCATTATCATTCATTATCTCTTGACCTGTTGGTCATAGAGGTGTCCCAATGTGAGGACAACCTCTCCCCTCTAGATCTAGACTAGAATTAGAACTAGAACTAGAAGAGTTAGTATGCAAGAGAGGATTAGAACTCATTAGTTCTAATATTTAGAACAAGAGAGATAGAGAGAGGGAAGGAATCAGAGGAAGTGCTAGCCTGTCGGTGCTATCTCCATACTTGTACCTTGGTGGAAGTTAATCTACATTTGGAAGTTACTCTGGTAATCTACTTCTTCTTTTAGTAAGTAATATTGTTATATTTATTCTTATTGGTCTACGAGTCTCTTTTGAGTACTTTAATCTGGCGCCTAGATTAGAGTAATATTCGTAGTGCAAACGTGGTGTTTGGACTCGGGTATCTCGTTAGATACACCCTATCTTTCGGATCGGGGGTAGATCGTGGGAGTGACAGTCCCGTTGAGTCCTTTGTAGTCCACCTCCCGTTGATAGGACTAGTAGGGCATGTGAGTGCCGGGGGAGAGTAAGTTTCGTCCTTACTTCCCTTGGGTGCTTCCCCATAAGGATAATATCAACATAGCTTACCAAGAACTAGATATCTTTTTTTTAGATAAAGAGAACTAGATATCTTAGTAATCCTCTCTATACCCTCAACCTTCTTAAGTCTTGTGCTACTCCGGGTTAAGATTAGATCGTAGTCTCCCTCACCCGTTTCCCTGTGGATTCGATATTAAACCCTCTCTCGGGTGAAGTGCTCGCCGGTATCCGTCCGCTTGCGGATTATTATAAATATTTTTGTAGGCTTATCAAATACCAACAAGCATTTCTAGCGCCGTTGCCGGGGAAACTGTTGTTGAGTTGACTTCGAATCTACCTTATCCTTGTATCATATTCTTTTATTCTTTTATCTTTTTATCTCTTCTATTCTTTTCTTTCCCTTTTCATTATGGATTCCACGCCTATCTATAAATATCATATACCCATAAGAGAAAGCTTTAGGCAACCAGAATCTTCAGAGCCTATCCTAGCAATGTCCTATGAGCTACGCATGGGTTATATAAGAATGGTTCAGAAACTAGCCTTCTCGGGAGAAGGTGAGGCCAACCCATACTCACACCTACGAAAGTTTGAGGAAATCATGGGTTGCCTTCGTTTGGAAGGCATATCCGATAATACCTTGCGCTGGAAGTTCTTTCCGTTCTCTTTGACGGGAAAAGCTAAACAGTGGTATTACTTGAACGTAGAGAGAGTGAAAGGGGATTGGGAAACATTAATGTCCAAATTTTGTCTATATTTCTTTCCCACCTCTAGAGTGGCCCGTCTTCGTATAGAAATCCTAACTTTTAAACAAGATAAAGAAGAGTCTCTTACTGCATCATGGGATCGTTTTAATGACCTCATCAACACTGGCCCAAACCTTGGTATTCCAGACCCAATCCTTCTTCAACACTTTTATTTAGGTCTTACTAAGGAAGATGCAGAGGATCTTAGTGCAGCTTCGGGAGGTGCATTCCTCTGTCTGTCTGCTAGAGAAGCAAGAGATGTCATTGACAGATGTTGTGGATATGCCACCTCCACTAGAATTTTTCCCGAGAAAAAGGAAGAATCACCCTCCGATCAAGGAGAGGAAACTACGATAGCTAATTCACAACAATTCCAAACCCAAGACCTAGCTATCTATCTTGAACCATCACCATCCCAAAATCTCCCAAAGGAAGAAGAAATTCCACCTTTGGAAGATCCTTATGAACCTACCCTTAGTGATTTTGGGAGAACAATAAATTCTCATCCAGACAAGAGACCTCTAAGTGACCACAATTTAGATTCTTTTGAGATGTCTCTCACTAAAAGTGTTTATAAGAGATCTCCAAGTGATTATAATTCAGATTCTTTTAAGGAGAAGTCTCTTATTGAATATGTTTATCCTTTTAAAAGACATTGGGAAGAACCCAAGGATGGCATGTTTGATCATGTCATAGAAGGAGAGCAAGGCTATCTAGAAGACAATCTTATCTTCTCCCCTTCTATGCCTAGACAAGATGATTTATTCGAACCCATCTCTAAACCCATCCTTGTCCCCGATGAATCCACATATGATTCCTTCTTTGAAACTCATAATGACCCTAGAAATTTACCACAACAACCTAAGCATAGGGATCATCAAGACCACCAAGAAGACCAACAACAATGGCTTGAGAATGTTAAAAACCTATGTACCACAACCATTGATTGGATGGACGACATTTTAGACATTATCACTGAGAGACACAAACCCAAGGGATCCTTTAGACAGCCATGATGAATTACCCTTGGAGTTTGGGAAGGAAGACAACATCAGTGAGTATGAGAGCTGCTTCATAGACACTTCATCTAATCCATATTCACATGATAACCTTCCTGAATCACCTAGTCTCTGTATCACTATCATACACGAGATCTTCAACCCCCTCATTTTCTCTCCTCCTATAAATTTCGAAAGGGTGGTTGTAGATGCATACATCTATAATAAATATTCTAGATCTCGTTGGCATAAAATCTTGAGGAAGATTGATGTTGGAAGGGAAACCACTTCATCATCATGAATCACAATTCAATAGGTTTCCCAAGGACGGGCTTGTTGTCCTTAAACAAGCACTTCTTGAGAAATAACATGAGTGTTTACCTTATTGCTATAATAGCCTTGCGAAATGAGCATAGAGATATGAATGAAGAAATATTCCTTCGGGTATTCTTGTCGCTAACCATTTCAGGTCTAGAGAAAGAAGAACGAAGGATGACAATGTAAGGTAAGCCCAACCAATCATTTGTGCAATATGAAAGTATATGCATAGAAATATTTCCTTATCATGTTGCTACACTATCTTGGTTGCCTCTACCTTTTGAGACATGTTAAATCTACTAAAAATATTATCATGCTCTTCATCTCTCTGTTTGAGTCAATCTCTATAATGCCTTCATGCTACCCTTTATCTACCATAGTATGTTTTGGTTTGGGAATGCTGCTAGTGTGTTTCCAAAGGCTTTTAAATTAAGCATGGTGCTTAGGTTAAGTAGCCTTCCTTAATTGAATTAGACATGGAGTCTAGTTTGGTTATTGAACTAAAAATTGCTTGTGTAGACATTGGTATATTTTGTTGGACTAACCCCTGTAGAAAAGAAAAGAAGAAACTCTCGAATAAGCTTGGGGGAGGTCCTGAGATGAACTCACACTGAGAAGAAGCAAGATACAACAAACCTTTCACAAGGAGGACACGCTCATACATAGAAGAACCTTGTGGAATAAAGAGAAAGAAGACAAGTTAGGAAAAGCCACACAAGAATCCAAATAAAGAAAGCTTCAAGCAAAAGAAAAGCACCACCACAAGTTGTTACAGTGCCATCATGCTCCAATAATAAGGTAACATCTTAAGGTGAGTCATCAATAAATAAGCTTTTGCTTAATTATGGCACGTTCATAAATAACGAACCAAACATGTTAGAGTAACACCCTTGCTTGATCTGACTTCATTAGCTCAACATGTTTTGTTTCTGTTGTTGTTCCTAACACCACCTTCTTGATCTCATAGTCCTAATCATACTAGCAATTGTATTGCAACATTTATGTTCCATCTTCTGATCTTATCACCCTTGTTATAGAAAAGGAAACACATAAACATTAACTTTACCTTGTTTGATGTGCCTGAGGTTTTAGAGAAGAATGAACTTTTGGTTTTGTTGGTATTTTCCCACCAACAGGGCCCATGCACTTGATCTCTGCCTTGTCTTTGCACGCAGGACACACTTCGAGCAAAATGTGGAGAAGTCTTCACTCCCTTAAAGTTCTATAAGTGAATGTCCTGAACCCACAAAACATGCACACAAAACAAGAAGCTGCCAACCCTCACTATCAAAATTTCACTTCAAAATGTTAGACCAGCAAAAGAACATGGATGACAAAATTTACAGAATCACCATCTTAGGAGATACAGCTATCAAGATCAGATGATACACTTAAGGAGTAACTAAGGTAAGTAGTCTTGTTCAAATGACTTAAAACATTGAACCCTCGCCGAAAGGTAACTTCGGTAGTTATCCATATTTAATTTCTAGCATTACATACCATATTTATCTTTCTCGCATCTTGCATCGAAGATATTTACTTCTTTGCATAATCATTTTCCTTTAGCATATTTAATTTTTGTATTAACATTGCATTGAAAAATTCTAAAGCCCCATGTGAATAATCGTGTGTGTGTAATAACTCATAAAGATATTCACCGTGGTGGCATAAAAAAAAATTATTCATTCATCTAGTTGCATTTGCATCATAGTTCTTTACATGCATATAAATTTATAAAACTCCAAAAATATTTTCCTCGCTGAAGTTTTACATAGAATAATAATCATGATCCATCTCTAGGCACATGAAGCTAATGTGGCTAACCCATAATGCTTAATCAAGTTCCACTAGCTTTGTTGCCTATTTGAGTTCAGCAGATTCGAAGGAAGAGAGACATGATAGGTTGACATCGTCATCACCATCTACTTCAACTTCCTCATCATCAATGACCCTACACTTCAATCCAGCTTGGGGGAGAGCACCCCCAGTTATCCCGATAAGTATCTCTATTATTATTATTATTAGCTAAATATTTAGTTTGCTTGGTTTGATAGAGAGTTTTTTAGAGTCTAGTTTTATAAAAGTCTAGTCGTTTAAAGAGTCTTTGCTAGAGTTTGGAAATAAATAAATAGGAGTGTACCGGGTTTTTCTTTTCCACCAAAATAAATGATCTCTAAAGCTAATTCTCATGCATGGAAATGATGAATAGTTGCTCCGTCGTAATTCCTTTTCAGTGCCTAGCTTTCAAGCTTAAATTCTCTTGAGCCTTAAATGCCAAACTGCTTTGACTTGAGATTTACTTTGAACCTCAAACCTGTGGGTTGCAAATTGCTTGCTCTAAAGTCTAGGTAATTGACGGATATGATATATGAGAGTCTGAGCTACTAGTGATTTTACTCCTAGTGATGCTAGATTTCTGGAGATTTATTTTGAAACTTTAAAAGTGCACATGATAAGTTCCTGTGTGACAGAGTGTTGAACCTTCTACCACAGCCATATATACATGCTCCCTAGATTAAGGAAAACCTTTTGACATATATATAGGCTGCTTGCTTTGTATTGAGTTTGTTTAATCTTTGTCGACCCTTAGAAACTTGTCATGTTGATCATGTACACTCCACCACCATTCTATCTCATTCCACTCCACTTGATTCCATTCATGCATATGCTATTTCCACCCTGGAAGTACGCATCTACCACTACCATATACACCCATTATGCATCCACTATATCCACTAAAAATGTTCTACTCCTATCCTGGGATAGAGCAACCAAAAATATTCCCTACACCCTTCCCCTCTTCTATATCTAGCCAATGTCTTACAAAGCTCCATTACTCTTGTCTATCTCTCAAAAAGTTATTGCAAAAGAGATTTGGGTTGTAGATTAAAAAAAAAGAAGGGAGATGAAAAATGGACAAGTGTCCTATAGGCGAGTAGAGCCTACCTCCCTAAGAAAAAAAATAATAAAGGAGAGTTAAAAAATGGACAAGTGTCCGCTGAAAACAACGGGTACTTAGATGCTCGCCTCTCCATAAAAAAAAAATAAAGAAAGAAAAAAATACAACCCAAGTTCTCTCAAAGTTTTCAAGTTTCAAAAGAGAGATGATTCCTCAAGGAGCAAAAGTAGAATTAGGCTTTCCCCTCATTCATTAGATGCACCTCATTGCATTCATTGCATTCCCTACCATCACTTACCACTATATTCTATCCACCATACACATGCATCACTTGATCAGTGTGACTCGTGACTTTGGATCCATTGCTTGAACTTACAATATATGCTTAGTAAGTAGATGTAGTTTTCTCCCACCTATGAGCTCCAGATATAAGCCTTAGATATAGGGTGAGAGAAAAGAAGGCATAGTGTGCTACTGCCTTAGCCAAAAATATTGCATATCATGAGAGAAAGGCAACACTATCTTATTGCCTTAGAGAGGATCCACAAATACCACAAATGAGAGACTAGAGAGAGTCACATCAAAAGGAACTTTGAGTTTTATTTGAAAACTTGCAAAAACTCCAAAAGGACAGTTGAACAAAGAGTTTGAGATATGGTGCTTGACTTGATTATTCTATCTTTCAATTGCCTAAGATCAAAGAAAAGGCTAAAATGTCACACCCCAAATTTTCGAATTTTGGGTTGTGAATAGAAAACACTAGATTAATTTTTGAGCTTTCTGTTTAATCTTTCATTATAAGTTTCTTGACATCCTTAGACCTCAACTTCAAAACACTTCTCTGTGATCGAGTAACATCAATCCGCCACTCAAACATTTTCGGGAATTTTTCTGGCTTTTCCGAAGCTATTTCCTGCTTTTCGGTGAGCTTTTTCTTTTTCTAGATTCTCTCAAATATCTTTTCATGAGCTCTAAATACTTTATTTTGGTTCATCATGATCAAAAGTGTCTCTGAGAATTTTTTCAACAATTTTCGGAACCTTCTGTATATTTTTCGTGGCTTAAATATGATTTCAGATTATCCTGAAATTATTTTAAGGCATAAAATAAATTCTGAAATTAAGAAAATATGAAACGTTTCCAAACCCTACCTATATATAAATGCCGGTGTTCAGCTTGACGCGCTGATTCCTGGATCTAAAAACGAAATCCCAAACCGTCGCTCGTATCGGTCCTGTATTCCTCGCCGAACTTTGGGAAACGTAGGGTTCCGGCGAACTCTCCAGCGAGCTTTTCCGGCCAAACCATGGTGTTCCAGCGAATTCCGTTCCCACCAAAAGGTAGCTCTCGTCGTCCTCTTCGCCGTGGTATATTCGTTTGTCCCGATCCGTTGTCTTTTGACCGAGTTCCCGATCGTTCTTTGTTTCCGATCCAGTTTTCCGGCGAGGTCGTTGTTGACGGTCACCAAGTACATATTTTTCCCGTCAACTTACTACCATAAAGGGAGTAAAACTATACCTTTTTATACTCATATACATTTACTACTCATATATTTCCACTTGTAGTGTCCAAAATATATTTTGCAGGATTTATAATAAAAACAAGTGGAAATACGACCAAAAGGCGCAACCCCGAAAGCGTACTTGAAAGATTACAAGCCCGGAGGTAAAATGGACCAAAACGCCCGGAGGAGTTGGGCCGAGCAAACACCGCCAGCAGACTTTTCAGGCCCAACAACACCACCCCCGCCGGCTCGAATTTTGCCGGACCTGAGGGGTGCGCAAACCCCAAGGTGCGGCCGCACCCTCCCGAGGCGGTTTCGCCCAGTCTTGGGGAGGCGGTGCATTACCTTCCATGGAGGGCGTTGCCGACGTTGGTTGGTTGGTTTAGCAATTTAGGCAGGTATACCAAGGTCGGTTTGGCTCCTTCCATATGGGGAGGGACATTTTCCAACAAGCCCCCCCTCCTCCACCTATAAAAGGAGGCCCTCTCCCCCTCATTCAACACACACCATTCCAAGGAAGAGTCTCTCCCTCTCCTCTAAGAGGACTCTCCCCTCTACTCTTCTACCTCACTCCAATGGGTCTAGGCCCTACCCAAGTAGTAGAGAGATCGGCGGAGGAGAGATGTGAAGGGCTGAGAGCGGGGAAGCGCCGGACTTGTCGGTGTCTCCCCAACCTTGTACCTCGGTGGATTCAGACTTGGCTCCTTCACGGGATCTTGGCTAAGTAAGCTTCCACGGTTCTGATAATCTTTATTGTCTTTTGTTTATCCATGATTTATCTACTTGTTTGCGGGATCGGTAGCTGTACCTTCGGGTCAGGACTCTAGTGGTAGAACCCTTTGACCGGGGAACCTGGCAAACACTAGAGTGATAATCACTAGCGTAGACGTGGTGTTTGGGCTAGCGGTTTTCCATCTTTTGCGAAGCATCCCACGGTTGAGGGGGTAGGCGGCTGGGTCGTGACAAGCCTTGACCATCCCTTGAAATCCCCCCACGTTCGGCTATGACGTAGAGCTAATTGCCGGAAGCTGCCCAGTTGGGCATTGGCCGGTGCCCGAAGTGAACAAGTAGCTCTGGAGACTGGCTAACCATAGACCCTAAAGGTGTAGGGACCCTTCTCGATAATCCTCCCCATCTTTGGTCTTGTGTGTCCTTGGGCGAACTAGTTAGGAGAGAGTACCTCCGTTCCTCGTGGAAAATACGATACCACTGAATATTTCCGGGTGAAAGCTACAACGACAATTACATGCGCTTGCGGATTCTTCTGCGACGTTAAGAAACGTCAACAAGCATTTAAAGCGCGCCGTTGCGGAACGATTGCTATTATCTTCGAACCTAGTGAGTCCTCGTATCTATCTATTTAAAAAAAAAAATCAAAATAGTTATTTATTTTCTTTTTCCAAAATGAAGCCAACCAATCCTTTTGAAAATCCTTCGCTTCAATGGAGGAGTTCACGAGCCACAATCTTTTTCAAAACCAAAACTTTTATCCGGCTATGAACTCCATCCGTATTTAAAATCCATTGTTCGGACAGACCCCTTTGTCGGCTACCACACCAAAAACCCATGTAGCCACCTACAAGTTTTTAGGGAGATATGTGCATGCCTGAGCATTCCCGGCATGACACAAGAAACTCTCATGTGGAAGTTGTTTCCGTTCTCCCTCACGGGGAGAGCGTAGAACAATGGTACACTAATGTCGTAGGAAGTTTGAATGGGGATTGGAAAGAACTCAAAGACAATTTTTGTCTAGCATTTTTCCCCATCAACACCCTACCAAGGACATTCCTCGATTTCGAAAGCGGGATGAGGAGTCCATAGGTGCAGCCTGGGCTAGGTTTGCAATGTTAATACATGATAGCCCAGACTTGTCATTACCCGATAATGTGCTTTTGCATATCTTTTGTTCGGGTCTTGACATAGACGCTGCCCTATGCCTTGACATGACCGCTGGAGGGTCGTTTTCACGCAAACCTACAACGGAATAGAGGAAAATCCTTGATCACATCCTAGAGAAGCATGCTTCTCCTGTTGTAGAACCTACTCCCCTCCACAACAAGGGCATGTCAAGTTTTGAGGAGCCCTCATCAGTCGAACCATTCCCTATACCAACAATAGAACCGACTGTCGAGCCCTCACCCGAACCACGAACACCGAAGGAAGGGATGCTTTATCCTTTGGAGTTCCCGATCAAATTCGAGGTTCATGGGAGAACCTTGAACCTTCTATGGCACGAATGGAGCAAATGGAGCACAGCTCCTTCTAAGGAAACTTCCTCTGACACAAAACCTTCAAAAGAATGGTTAATGGAGGTGAAACGTTCTTCTGAAGCAATTCATATTCTTTCACCTTCCATGACTATATCTTGTTCGTTACGAGGAAATTCCTTAGATGCCCTACACAGCCCAACAACCGAGGCAAATATCATGTCACAATATCTTGCGGAAAACCTTTTGGGTAATATGCCACTAGCCTCGTCCGATAGACTCTTCAAGGGTCAATTCGGACTCATCTTTGCATGTTATGGGATTGCTAGGATCGTGCCAATAAAAATTCATGAAACCGAGGTTCACTTAGATTTCTATATCTATCCCATCCTCGACTTTGATCTTCTCATAGGCTACCCTCTCGAGAAGCTTTTTCATGAAAAACCTAAAGAGGAGAGCCATGATGAGAAGTTGGGAAAGAATGCTTGTGCCTCTCACCTAGAAATCCCAAAGGTGAAGCATCTTCCCAACCAAAAAACTCGTTCGAGGAGGCGACGTTCATAACTCCATTCGATTCACCTAAGTTGCCCTCGCATCTTGGTGAAACGAAGCACCCGTCGCTCTCACTCGAACACAAGACATGTCCCTCTGGCCAACAAAACGTTGTTCTTAACAATGGTCGAGATTCAACGTTCATTCTTCATGACGCATCTTTTGAAGATAAGAACTCATGTGCCATGGACATGCACGAAGCAACAACTCTTGAGACCAAGCATGCACTGCTATTGAGCATGTCGAGTTTTCATTTGAAACTTCTCATGATTCATGTTCATCTTTTTGGATCTCTAGAGTTGTCTCGCTTCTGACCACGTGCCCCTACGAGGACCCCAACCTTCTCTTAATCCTCGTTCACAAACTCTTCAAGAGGATGGTTGTGGATGTCTTCGTCTATCACAAGTTTTGTCGATATCGTAGTGGCACGATGGCACTAACCTTGCAGCTTAAAGCGTAACGCTAACTTCTTAGTGGTGAGGTCGGGAACTTCACCACCTTTCATAGCCGCAAGATGAATTCCCGGTCAAGCTTACAACCATAAAGAAAGCACTGAGATAACCCTGACCGATAAAAAAAGATGAATGAATAAATCTCTCTTGTTCTAAAAAAAAAAAAGTTTTTCCCTTTGTTCTTATTAATAAAAGCAAGAATATGTTATCAAGTTCGATGCACCTTCGGATATTCTTGTCGCTAACCATTTCAGGTGGAGATCGATTAAGAAGATCAAAAGAGGCATGCGATGCTCGAAAACATGGGGCCGATCATCATCAACAAAAAAAAAAAAAAAAAAAAAACTTTGATGCTCATGGATGGTGGAACACACTCAAAAGGAGACCGGACCTTTGCACACTTGACTTTTGCATAAAAGTCCAAGTGTGGGGGGAAAGATGGTGAAAACCTCAAGTTCCATACACCAAGGTGTCATACAAAAAAAAATGATGGTGAATAAAAGACGATGTCACCCTACCTTGCTGAAAAAAAAAGGAGAGAGAAAGAAAAAAAAAGAAAGAAAAAAAAAAAAAATAGTCAAAAAAAAAAAAGAGTGTTGTTGAAAAGAAAAAAAAATATATATATATAATAGAATAGAAAAAAAAATCAATAAGAGAAGAGAGGAGTAGGTTGGCCCCCGCATGGTCAAGGTACATACCAAAGTGCTGCCTGACTCCACTCATCATTGCTTCCACAAACAAGATGGGTTTGTCTCTCATCCTTTGCTGCTACCATCAAGACCCATGGCCCGTACACAAAAATTTGTGTGTGTGTGGCCTAGTCTTATGGTACACCCGACAAAGCCATCACGCAACCCGTAGCAACAACTTCGATTCTTCATCCGTAAATGATGACGGTAAAAAATATCCGTGTATGCAAAGGTAATGTTCACCAAATCATTCACTCATTTTTGTCTCCATAGAACCAAAACTTTATGCTTCCCGTGTTTTTGATTTATGCTCTAGTTTGGATGAGCTCGTATACAAGACATCCTTAGGTCTTTTTAAATTGAGCATGGTGCTTAGGTTAAAAAGACCTCCTTTAATCAAAATTCGACATGGCATTGGATCTTGGTTAATGATCTTAGAGTATTGTTGTCATGATCTATGGAAGTATCTTATGTTGGAGATAAATCAAGGCTGTGCTTACACTGCTTCTTTATGTTTAGCCTTGCTTGAGTGATGCTTTGTGAACAAATAAAATAAAATAAAATAAATAAAATCAATAAAAAGGCTCCACGGTGTTCATGCCGGTAGAGCCATGCATTTTTCTTCTTTTTTTTTGTTTTCTTGTTTTGAATAAAAACCAGGTACAAGACCAAGTGTGGGGAGAACTCTCAAACACAATGAACAAACTTCTAAGACCTCCCCAACACAATGCACAAACACCGAACAATTCATGATGGAGAAGGACGAGGCGAACAACTACCATTAACTCCTTCCTCTTCAAATGGTGGTTTGTGCAAAACTCTCGCTCTCACATTTCATAATAATAATAAAAAAGAAAGGGGAGAGAAGAATGAGGAGAAATGAGAGAAGAGGAGATAAACCTTTCAACCCCAAGTTCTTTGTCCTGTTTTTGTGATGATATCAAAAGACAAGCTTGGGGGGAGCCTCCAAACCAATCACAAACTCAAATCATTGCGCCGCACAAGCTAGCACAACCATGAAAGGTAAGTAAAAAGAGCTAGCTTGGGGAGGACTCCAAGAAAGGTAACATGTATCTCACATTTTGATTATATTCTCTATCTTATGAAAATGATGAGTTATGCTAAAAAAAAAGGGGAGACAAAAATTCAATTCCTATACATATGAGCTATGAAAATGTTTAGTCTTAGTCCCTTGTTGAAATGATGAATAGTTGCTCTGTCTTATGTTTCGCCTGTGCCTAGCTTATAATTCGAATTTCTCTAAAGTTTGGGTTTAGTGGCTAAGTCTAAAAACTCATCCTGAAAAAAAAAAAAAAAAAAACTGATTCATGTGGGTTGCATAGGCTATATCTAGTCTACATTGTTGCCAAGTATGATATGGTACAAATGGATTTGCTATGTTTTCGTTCCAAAGAGAGACTTGACATCCGGGAATCTACTTTGAAAGAAAAGAGAAATGATATGGGCTATGTTAAAAAAAAAATGATGAGATGAAAAATGGACACGTGTCCGAGGGCTTAGTAGAGCCCACATCTCTAAGAAAAAAAAAAAAAGAAAGGAGAAAAAGAAAGAGAGGAAATAAAAGACAAAAGTCTAGGGCGAGTAGAGCCCACCTCTCCAAAAAAAAAAAAAATATATATATATATATAGAATAAAGCCCATACTTTCTCAAAAAAAAAAAAAGAAAGAATAAATAATTCCCGAATAAAAAGTTGATCAAAAGGACGAATGAAAAGTATTTCTATTATAACCGTTCTATCTGGCAACCGCCAAGACTTTGAGAAAAGCTAAAAAGCCCCGCTACGATGAAAGGGAATAAAGGGTGAGAAAAGATGTGCCACTTTATTCAAACTATAGTAGAAAATCTTATTATAAACCCGCACTTGTGAAATGTAATCGGCATAATAGCAACTCCCCGATCAACAACCAAGTATTTATCTTTTGCTCGAGGACACGCAAAAAGGGTAAGCTTGGGGAGTTTGTTGACGGTCACCAAGTACATATTTTTCCCCTCAACTTACTACCATCAAGGGAGTAAAACTATACCTTTTATACTCATATACATTTACTACTCATATATTTCCACTTGTAGTGTCCAAAACATATTTTGCAGGATTTATAATAAAAACAAGTGGAAATACGACCAAAAAGGCGCAACCCCGGAAAGCGTACTTGAAAGATTACAAGCCCAGAGGTAAAATGGACCAAAACGCCGAGTTGGGCCGAGCAAACACCGCCCGGCCAGACTTTTCAGCCCAACAATGCCACCCCGCGAAGCTCGAATTTTGCCGGACCTGGGGGTGCGCTACAAGCACCCAAGGTGCGGCCGCACCCCCCCGAGGCGGTTTTCGCCCGCCTCTCGGGAGGCGGTGCATTACCTTCCATGGAGGGCGTTGCCGACGTTGGTTGGTCGGTTTAGCAATTTAGGCGGTATACCAAGGTCGATTTGGCTCCTTCCATATGGGGAGGGACATTTTCCAACAAGCCCCCTCTCCTCCACCTATAAAAGGAGGCCCTCTCCCCTCATTCAACACACACCATTCCAAGGAAGAGTCTCTCCCTCTCCTCTAAGAGGACTCTCCCCTCTACTCTTCTACCTCACTCCAATGGGTCTAGGCCCTACCTAAGTAGTAGAGAGATCGGGCGGAGGAGAGATGTGAAGGGTCGAGAGCGGGGAAGCGCCCGGACTTGTCGGTGTCTCCCCAACCTTGTACCTCTCGGTGGATTCGGACTTGTCTCCTTCACGGGATCTTGGCTAAGTAAGCTTCCACGGTTCGATAATCTTTATTGTCTTTTGTTTATCCATGATTTATCTACTTGTTTGCGGGATCGGTAGCTGTACCTTAGGGTCAAGACTCTAGTGGTGGAACCCTTTGATCGGGAACCCGCAAACACTAGAGTGATAATCACTAGCGTAGACGTGGTGTTTGGGCTAACGGTTTTCTATCTTTTGCGAAGCATCCCACGGTTGAGGGGGTAGGCGGCCGGGTCGTGACAAGCCTTGACCGGCCCCTTGAAATCCTCCCACGCTCGGGCTGTGACGTAGAGCTAATTGCGAGAAGTTGCCCGGTTAGGGCGTTGGCCGGTGCCCGGTGAACAAGTAGCTCGAGACCGCTAACCATAGACCCTAAAGGTGTAGGGACCCTTCTCGATAATCCTCCCCATCTTTAGTCTTGTGTGTCCTTGGGCGAACTAGTTAGGAGAGAGTACCTCCGTTCCTCGTGGAAAATATGATACCCCGAATATTTCGGGTGAAAGCTACAACGACAATTACATGCGCTTGCGGATTCTTCTGCGACGTTAAGAAACGTCAATAGTCATCCATGGACGGTTTCGTTTGTTCTTTCGTTCCCCGCCACCGACGTCATCCCGGCCGCCTCAACGTCGATCCCGAGGCACCGCAGGCCGGCGCGCCTCCTCGCGCCCCCCTGTGCCGCGCCCGTCCCCGCGTCCTCGACGCGCGGCCGCCACGACAGTGCAAGCGGTGGCCGCCACCATGGCAGCAGGCCGGGCAAGTTGAGCAGGCCGGACCAGCCCCGCGTGGTCCATGGTGCCCATTCCGCCCGCCCGCCGGGTAAGGCCCCCTGTCCCTCCTGTGGAGGACAAAGAAGAATAAAGACCATGGACAGGGTCACGAACGAGTAGAACGAGGACCACTTGTGAGCATTGAAGATCGGAACATGATGGCCGGAAGCAACATATGAGAAAGCCGGAGCAACTATAAAAGGCAAGAATAGTTTTGGGATATGTTAAACTTTAAATCATGATCATATGACTTGATTAATGTTAATGCATTGAACGTTAAATGTGAATTGTTTAGCAACATGTGGACTTGTCTCGTACTAGAGTCTCCTGAAAACAAGATAACCGTGAGGGCTAATGGGCTCTTGTTTTAGTTCAATATGAGGACCTTGTTTAACTTGTTAGTGGTTACCGAAAAGGCGTTAGGGTAAAATGCATCGTGGATCCCCGTGGAGGGTTGTATCACACGGAACCGCCGCGAATCGCGGATCGCCATGCGGTGTGTCACACGGACCGACGGAAGATACCTAGCGGCCCTAGCATGTTAGATGAACCTTTGAAAGACTTCATAGTGAAACCTGCTGACCATCCTAGGAAGAGGGTCAAGAGGTCGACGGGCCTCACACGTAGGGCAATTCACGGCTCAAAGTGAAAGTGTACACCTCTGCGTAGAGTAAAACTGGTATATCAGCCGTGCTCACGGTCATGAGTGGCCTTGGAACCTTTGCATTAAAGATGATGACCTATGTTTGTTTAACATCTCATAATTTATCGTTTATGCTTTACATTATTATGTTATAATGATCATGGTATATGGATAAGATATTGCCTTGCTATATTTGCTGAGTTCGACATGAACTCACTCTTGCAATTCCCCCACCTCAGTCTATTGGCAAGAGTCACATGGAGAATGGATGAAGATACTAGTTCTTGGCATACGGAGCCCCCAGTCAACTGTCCCTGAAGATAATAGAGCCCGAGAAGTTTAGCAACTGTTCTGCGTTTTCTGATAAAATGTGTGGACTTCCTGGGCACACATATGGCGAGTCTGGTTTTCCTCAAAAAACCAGGCGTGACATAAAAGCTCCATGGTTAAAGGTGATATGGGTAAGTTGTAAGTTGAACAAGTTTATTCTTATCTGAAGAGAAATTTTGTTTGAAAGCATGTGTACTTTTTGAGGTGTGAAAGCGTTGCAGCAACTCCTGATCCATTGCTAAGTTTGACTTTGCTAGGGACTAGCAAAGGGTAAGCTTGGGGGAGCTTGTTGACACCTGTTATAGCATAATATTACTAGTCAACTAAACATGAATAAGGGCTTAAAAAGAATATCAACATAAGTCTAGGGGCTTTACTAACATAATTCCACGAGCTTTGGTGATTTATATATTTTCAGGGACTTAACAGATAAATGCAGAGAAGAATGGAGAAAGTTTCGAAATATACATCTCATACGATGACAAGACTTAACCGTGAAGTAACTCAACCCAAAAAGTGGACTAAAACACTCTAGAAGGTACCAGAGGACACCAGAAGAAACAGGACTTCTGGACCCTGGCGGCCGCCAGAGCCACTTAGGCCGGCCGCCAGGTGGGTCCTTCTGTTCAGCCTCACATTTTTATGTCGGTTTACCACCGACCTTGAGGTTGTATCTACACCGTTATTGAAGGTCGGTTTGATCCAATGGTCATCGTTTATCGCCAAGGCCTATATAAGAAGACCCCCTGACCCCAGGGTGACACCCTAATTCATTATCATTCATTATCTCTTGACCTGTTGGTCATAAAGGTGTCCCAATGTGAGGACAACCTCTCCCCTCTAGATCTAGACTAGAACTAGAAGAGTTAGTATGCAAGAGAGGATTTGAACTCATTAGTTCTAATCTTTAGAACAAGAGAGATAGAGAGAGGGAAGGAATCGGAGGAAGTGCCGGCCTGTCGGTGCTATCTCCATACTTGTACCTCGGTGAAAGTTAATCTACATTTGGAAGTTACTCTGGTAATCTACTTCTTCTTTTAGTAAGTAATATTGTTATATTTATTCTTATTGGTCTACGAGTCTCTTTTGAGTACTTTAATCTGGCGCCTAGATTAGAGTAATATTCGCAAAGGCAAACGTGGTGTTTGGACTCGGGTATCTCGTTAGATACACCCTATCTTCCTGGATCGGTGGTAGATCGCGGGAGTGACAGTCCCCGTTGAGTCCTTTGTAGTCCACCTCCCGCTTGATAGGACTAGTAGGGCGTGTGAGTGCCGGGGGAGAGTAAGTTTCGTCCTTACTTCCCTTGGGTGCTTCCCCATAAGGATAATATCAACATAGCTTACCAAGACAAGAACTAGATATCTTAGTAATCCTCTCTATACCCTCAACCTTCTTAAGTCTTGTGCTACTCCGGGTTAAGATTAGATCGTAGTCTCCCTCACCCGTTTCCCTGTGGATTCGATATTAAACCCTCTCCCGGGTGAAGTGCTCGCCGGTATCCGTCCCCTTGTGGATTATTATAAATATTTCTGTAGGCTTATCAAATACCAACATTGGTCCAAACAAGTCAATGTGTATCAAGTCAAATGGCTTGCAAGTACTCATGAAGCTCTTCTTTGGATGTGTGTTGCCAACTTGCTTGCCGGCTTGACATGCACTACATAGCTTGTCGTTCTCAAAATGCACATCCTTCAAGCCTCTAACAAGATCATGCTTCACTAATTTGTTGAGTTGCTTCATGCCAACATGACCAAGCCTTCTATGCCATAGCCAACCCATGCTAGATTGTGAGATCAAGCATGTACTAATTTGTGTCTCACTAGCACCAAAGTCCACAAGATAGAAATTCTCAAATCTAAACCCCTTGAAGACCAAACTTGAATCTTTTGCATTGATCACTTCAACACCATCTTCACCAAAGATGCACTTGTAACCAGGATCACAAATTTGTGCCACCGAAAACAAATTATACTTCAAGATATCAACTAGTGCCACATTTGAGATGCTCATATCATTGGTTATTGCTATCTTCCCAAGCCCTTGTATCTTGCCACTTTTGCTATCACCAAATGTAATGGGCTTGCCATTCTCTTGAGTTGAATCAATTGATGTGAACTTTCTTGCATCGCCGGTCATATGTTGAGTGCACCCACTATCAAGTATCCAATGCCTCCCTCCGGTCTTGTAATTCACCTACAAGCAAATCAATAAGATTTAGGTACCCATTTTCCCTTGGGTCCTTGGAGGTTAGCAACCAAAGCTTTGGTACCCAAATAGCCTTCTTCTTTGGGCCAACAATGGGAGTACCAATAAACTTTGCCTTGACACCCTTCTCACCCTTGGTAAGCAAATAACAAGAATCAAAATATATGGAATGCACTTTGCTTGATTTCTTGTTCATGTTCATTTTAGCACATTTTTGCTCTTGATGCCCCACTTGCTTGCATCTATTGCAATAAGTACCATTGCTCTTCACAAAGCTAGGCTTTGGAGTAGCAAAGGCCTTCTTTCCTTTCTTGGGGACATAGCCTAAGCCTTCCTTATTAAGGGAAAACCTTTGGCTACCTAAGCACTTTAGCAAGCAGGCATCCCCACCATATGCCTTCCTCAAGGAGTGGGTAAGCTCATCCACCTCTCTTTTGAGTCTCATTCTCAACTAACAATGATGAATCTAAAATTACTTCATCACTACTAGTAGAGGTAGAGTGGGTTGATGTGGATGTGGAAGGAATTGATGGTTCTTCAACATCAACCAAGAATGGTTCATCTATGATGTCACATGTTGAACCAACATCCTTTTTGATGATTGAGCAAGCTCTATCATTCTTTTCTAAGAGCAAGGCATGGGTTTTTTGAAGCCTTGTATGAGCTAGCTCTAATTCCGCATGGTCTTCCTTTAGACCCTCATGGGTAGCCTCTAGCTCACTAAAACTTTGTTCAAGAGTTTTTACACTCTTTTGCAAAGTTCTACATTCCTTGTCCTTAGACTTAAGCATGATATGAGTTTGCTTAAGCATCTCTAGAAGATCATCCTTAGTTGGTTCATATTCATCTTCATCATCACTATCATCATATTTTACTTCATTATGACTTAGTTCTTCATGCTCATTGTCATCGGTTTACCGGCAATAGTCTAGCAGGGGTATGCCCGGCTAGTAGATTGAGCGGTTAGGGATGCGCGAGACGGCTAACGAGACGTTAAGCAGAACGAGCGAAGGACAAAACACATGGGTTTTACCCAGGTTCGGCCGCCTTGATGGTGTAAAACCTACATCCTGCTTAGTTGTATTGATTGATTGAGAATCTGATGTCCCTCGGGGGGGATCCCTGCTCACCTTATATAGTCCGGGGAGCAGGGTTACAGGTCGGATCTAGTCCGACAAGGACTATCCTGATCGGTTACAATAGGAAAGTATATAGTGATTACGATTGAGCTATACTAGGAAACTATCTTGGCGACCAAGTTTAGGCCGTGATCTCCGATAATCGCGGTCTTCTAGCGCCAAGGGCTTCAAATGGCCGCCCCCGGGCGGCCCGAGAGGCCTAGCCCGAAGTAACCCATAAGGGGATAGGGGTTTATCCCCCCACAGCTAGTCCTCGAGCACGCTGTATGCTGCAGGTGAAAGAGTCTTGACGCTCCGATCATCGGGAGATGTTGTCGACCAGTCTTCATGCAGTGTCGACCAGACTAGTTGAACGCCGACTAGCCTAGGACAGCTCTCGACCAGCCGCTCATGTTCCTATAGCTTCTTTCCATTGCTTCCGACCAGTCTAGTCTTAACGAGTCCGCTTCTTTGGATGCCGGGTGCTCCAATGAAAAAATCTTTTTCTTTCTCGGCGGCGTGTGCCCACGATAGTGGAAAACACACCGTAAAAATGTAAACATAAAAATGAGCACGATTCACCGTAGGTGAAGTGTGCCCACTTAGTCCCCGAGCCTAGGAGTAGGTGAGTAATCACGCACTACTAGGGTCACAAGAAAAAATGTAAGAAAAAAAGTCCCCGAGTAATCGGAAACCTAATCGGGCGCAAAGACCAAACTCCTAGATGGAGCCCGTGACGGGAGTCCCCGAGCAATCGTATGTCCGCCTCGACGTAGGGTGCCAATGCATCATGCATGGGTCAAGGTGCGAACAACACCAACATTGAGAATATCCGGACATACAATAATGGCAACGGAACTCAATAGCCTGTGGGATTAAGGGGAAGTCCAACGTAAAAATCAGAGACCCCAGGATGTCGGCGAATCTTCGCCAAGAAGATTTGGCCGCCGTGTCCCAAAAAATTGAAAGGCAACGTATCCGGTCAATTAATATCCCGGTCGTGTAGGGGAACAAATCGGAGCGAATCGAGGGATAGGACGCGTGGCAACACCTCAACTCACGCGGCGCTGAAAGCGCAATGATGGCAATCGATGCCGCCGCCGCCGCACGCACTCAACCCAGAAATGGGGGGCGTGGCCCGCAGCTAGCCACACGGCTTGCCCATGCAACAATCCTAGGGGCGGACGGGGTTATAAATACCGGCGCCCCGCTTCTCCTCGTCTTATCCGCCGGAGCGCCCTTTCATCTTCTCGAGCCCCTTCTTCTTCCTGCTACAGTGAGCACCGGCTAGGGTTTGCGACCGCACCAGCACTTCACATCTTCAGTCGCGCCGCCGTCGATCTCGAGAGGTAAGTACCCCATAGATCCATGGATTTGCTGTTTGCTTGACTCCCCAATGTGGCCGATTTGGGCGTGGATTTGAGTCATTTTCGATTTTTTGCCGACACTGTTCACTTTCTTGGAATGTAGGATCGGTTGAGGTGGGATGGATCATCGCTCCGCGGAGGGCGCCAGGGCCGTGGGCGAGGTGCTGTAGGAGGACGCGGGCGGAGCTGCTACGGCCGCCGGAGGCGCCGCCGCCCCGATGCGATGGAGAGCCCGCGCCGCCGCGACGGCAGATCCGTAATCCGGATGGATAGGGAGGGCTGTGCTCACCGCCCACCAAGGGGACGGTGAGGGAGTTGGTGGACGCCCGTGTCTTGCCGGAGAGGGTCATCGCCGGTTGGAGGGTGCCGAAGCGGAGCCATACCCCATGCCTCAAACCAATGAGGTAGTGGTGTTTGAGAGCCACTTCGGCGAGGATTTGGGATGCCGGGCGCACCCGTTCCTCGCCGGAGCTCCCGATGTCAGACGGGCTCCAACTCGCACCGCCACCGAACGCCATCCTCGACATCGCCATCTTCATAACGCTTTGTGAGTGTTGCCTCGGATCCCGCCCAACCTTAGTCCGTGGAAGTATTTCTTCTATGTTGGGTTGAAGGGGGATTCGGGTTCACGTGTGGCCGGTGGTGTATTTGTGAAGCTCCGGGGCAACCGAGCAATTCAGTTCCCTTCCACGCCGCTGCCGTCGAACGTGGCCCGCTAGGTACACGCGGTGGTTCTACCTGCCCCAGTCGGAGGTGCCCATCCCAACCGATCCCACCTGTGCCCCGGTGAGACAAATGAGCTGGAACGAGGAGCCCGTGGCTGCCGACATGCCGCGCGTGCGGGAGCTGCTAGCCACGATCGAAGACCTTCATGTGGACGGCATCGACCTTGCCCATGTGTTCATGGAGCGCCGGATCCACCCGCCAAGCGGAGGATCACCCCGGTTTCGACACCGGCTGAATGATCCCACCCGCGAAGTCGGGCGGAGTTTCTGTCGTCGGTCGAAGTCCAGGAGCGGGTGGCCAAAATACTGCTGACAGTCAGGACGCCGCACGATCCGTGCGCGGTGCACACATTCTACGCCGGGAACCCGCCACCACTGGTAAGTGTAGTCTGGATTGGATTGATGCGCGTTGCTAAAGATTGCAATTATCTGTACTGTCGATGATACGTGCAGATCCATGGGATGATGCGCAGCCGGTACTTTAGTCTGTCACCCGAGGAAGCTGCCGTTCGTGCCGCTCTTGTAACGCCGCCGCGTGCCCCCACCCGCAGCACCAGAAGTGCCCGAAGGCAGGGCGGCAGAGGATGTTCGGGCCCACGGCAAGCGCCCTCTGGAGAGCCCGTCAGAGCCAGAGTCCATTCGAATAAGGTGACAGCGGGGCGGCCGCCCCATCGTAGCCAAGCGGAAACACCCCTGTATGATGACAATTTCCTTGTTGATGAAGAACTTCGAGCTTTTGTAGAGTCAACTGCTTTTGTAAGTATCCTTCGAATGTTATCCAGTCCCCTGGGTAAAGTTGCGTCGATTGATCGTCACCTTGTTATATGCAGGAATCTAGAGGAGAGAGAACACCAAGTGCACCCGCCGAGCCACCAAGGGCACCCGGCCGGGCCACACGGTGACGACGGGCGCCACGGAGTGGAGGAGGCCGCGGTGTGGCAGCTCGAGGTCGCCTCCGTGGTGCAAGGCGCCGCCAACGTGTAAGTACACTTGCCGCCGATCGGGATCACTCACGCGTTGTCGGTGTGAGTATATGTGAATCATGCCGTTGATGCGGGGGCCCGCCACCGAAGCCCGTGCGGATGCCGACGCCGCGACGCCCAAAGAAGCGGAGGCGAGCCACCGCACCGGCACAACCCCGTGAGGTGCCCTCGGCGAGGAGTGCCGGAAGACGCCTCCAAAGGCGGCGGCGCCTCAAGAGATAGCCGGGCACCAGGTGCACCAAGAGCTATCGATGACGCCTGCAGCCGCAGTACCGAGGCCGAGGTCGCGCTCTTGGTCAACCGCCACTGAATCCCCCCGACTACATCCAAGTCGAGGGCGAGGACTAGGAGATGGAGGCGGTTGACGGCCGGGTACGAGGCCGCCGAGGACCCGGTGCCCTAGGTGGAACAAGAGTGGCTCGACGTTGAAGAGGAGGATTTAGCCGACGCGCGCATAGCGCCAAGTGGAGGAGGGAGCCACCGCCCGCGTGTAAGTATTCGACCACGCCATCTTGCATCTTGATTTTGATGCGCACAACTTGTGATTGTATGCCATTGTACAAAGATATCCGAATGAAGAAATCCGGCCGTCCCGCGCGAGGAGCTAGAAGAATGCCGCGGAGCCCTGCGTGAGGCCAGACAGGCGCGGGATGAGCTCTCCCATGAGCGCGACCACCTAGCGGAAGAGCGGGCGGTGCTCATGGCAGAGAGGGACCGCCTGTTGGCCGACAATAGCGACGCACAACGCCACACCTTCACACAAAGGAAAGGGCAGCGCTTAGCTACCGAGCGCGAGGTCCTCGAGGTCGAGCGACTCGCCAGAACGCGAGGCTGCTCGAGTTGCCGGGGAGGGCAACGCCAGCGCCGGAGGCAAAGCGCGCGCAGCGGCGCCGACGCAAGCGGCTTGAAGATGAGCGCCGCCGAGCTCGTAGCTCGTGAGGAGCAGACACGCCTCGAGGCCCAGAGCCATGTGCCGGGTATATATGAAGGATGCCCAAATAATCGATCTGAAGACATCTCATAAAAATGTTAGTAATAAGATGATTGATATGTTGGTTGTGTGATACCTTGCAGAGTATGAAGCTTCTGTTGAGACCCTGGAGCGGCAACTGGTGATGGCGAACCAGCTGACGGGTGAGCTGCGTGAAGAACTTTGGAACACCACCGCCGATCGTGATGGTATGTCCCTTTGCTGCAGAACAACTACCGCTCGCGAAAAATGATGTAAACGAAGTTTGCCGATCTTACCGCTTATGTATTGTCGCTTATGCGTGCGGCCTCCATTATCGGATTCGCGATCCGGAGGTCGAAAGTGCTCGTGGAAGGGTCGTGACGCGCAAAGTCTCCTGCAAGGCGTCGGGCCAATCCTCGACGCCATTCATGGCTACGCGGTTGGCGGGGCCAATCTGGGGAAGCGCCTCCGACTGACGCACAAAACGTGGAGCAGCGGAGCACGGTGGACTGGGCAAACTTTATGGAGTTCACCCGCCAGGCTACTCGTGACACGACTCGACACATGTTGGCGGTGGCGCGCGCCCCACTATCCCGAGGTGCGGTTTCAGCGCGTCCGCCTAGGCTACGCACTCGATGACGGAGGCCGCCTGATCTGACCCGCGCCAAGAGGCCGACGAGGCGGCGACGACACTCGCCGACGAGATGAACCCACTCCGTGAGCAGCTTGAAGGTAAAGTCCTGGGTGAATTTGCCCCATGCATAATACTTTGCTTCTTTTGGCCGTAGCAAGAAAGTAGACCGTAGACGAAAAAACAGTTAAAAACACTTATGGTTTAAGCCGAGCCACGCCCGGATGTGGGTGGCAGTTATTAGCTAATACTTTGTTTTTATTTCATAATCGCTTTAGCATGCATACGATTATGGTCGATGACGGCGTAGACCGTGAGATCTAAAAAGGGGTCACCTATGGTGGACGCCGCCCCTAGCCTTAACGCCCGATATAGCGCAAAGAAGAAGGAGACACGATGCTCGTGCAAGCTATTGGGCCGCTCGACTACGCTAAGGAGTCATCCGCGCCGTCGGGCCTAGCGGGAGTACACCACCACACATACCGCGAAACGACCAAGTACGTAGACGGCTCTAGGGGGTCCAAAGTGACTTTAGAGTGTGATCGAGCATGGAAATAAATTGTTTACGCGGTCGAAAGAAAATATAACCATGTCAACGTACTCAAATAAACTTTATTAAGTTGTGCGACAACAGAAGGTAAAAATGATACAAGCTGGCTTACGAGTCCCCGAAGTCACGGAAAAAATCATCGCAGTGCTCGATGTTCCGGAGAGTTGGGGACGCCGATATCCTCCATGGTCGTCAACCGGTACGCTCCTGGCCGGGTAACCTCTTTAACTTTGAAGGGGCCTTCCCAATGAGATCCCAGCTTGTGAACACTCTTCTACTTCCTTCGAAGGACCAGGTCGCCAACCGCAAAGGCTCTTCCGCGTACATTGCGATTGCAATACCTCCGAACACCCTCGAGGTACTTTAGCTTTCCGCGTGCAAAGATTGCAAGCGGGTTTCCTCGAGCGACGAGCTCATCTTCTCGAGTGGCGCCCAAAGTTTCTTCATTATAATTTTCCACCCGGGAGAGCGAAAAGCGATATCACCGGGAGGACTGCCGAGCCAAACACCATGAAGTATGGAGATACACCTGGTGCGGCGGCTAGGCCGGGTACGGAGTCCCCAGACGATGGCCGGCAGCTCTTTTGAGCCAGCGACCCGGGTATTTCCCCGTCCGGTCGGAAGAGTCGCTCCCGCAGTTGCTTCTAATATCATGCCGCTTTGCTCGCCGACCTGCCCATTGGCCCGAGGGTGGGCGCACGCATACATATTTCACCCGAATGCCCTTGTTGTCTTCGCAATAATCCCAAAAGTGGTCGCTAGTGAATGTGCCGCCAAGATCCGTGGATGATGGAGTTTGGGATGCCAAAGCGATGGACCACCTCATCTAACATTTCAACGGCCTTGTGCTGGTTGGCATCGACCGCCAGGAGGTATTCGATCCACTTGGAGAACTTGTCGACCATGACGAAAATCCACTTGAAATCACCGGGGCTGCTTTGAAAGGCCCGATGGCGCCAAGTCCCCAAAGACGAAAGGCCATGCCGCCGTATAGTCCGGAGCTCATGTGTGCCGGGCACATGTGTTCGCTTCACGAAGAATTGACATTTCGTGCAATGCCGTACTGGTGTTCTCAGATTGGCAACCGCCGTCGGCCAATAAAATCCTGCATGGAAAGCCTTGCCGACCAGAGTGCAAGAGGCAGCATGATTGCCGCAAACCCCGCCATGGATTTCGTCGAGCAGCTTTTATACCATCTTCCTCGGAGATGCACTTTTGCGAGACCCGGTCTCCTATACTCTTCCGCATAAGGAAACCGGGCAACTAGGGCGTAATTTTACTGCCGATGAGACGCTCTTGCTCTATCCCTATCTTCAGTACGAGGGCCTCCCGCAGATACTTGATTATCGGGACCGCCAATCTTCATCGACGGTATTGGATAGCATGGCGACGATGTGCTCGGCCGTCTCGAGTGGAGGTCCCGCACAGATCACCGATTGTCGGTTTCCATAGATCTTCGACGAAGACGCCACGTATCTTTTGCCCGAGAAGAACCGAGCTTGAAAGTTCATCGGCGCTTGGTTGTAGTCCCAAACCACATGATCAAAACTCGAGCCCGTAGAACTTTCCCTCCAACTTCCTTATAGCTGCCACATATGCGCCCATCTTCTCGCTCTTGCAATCCCAATCTTTGTTGACTTGCTTGATTACCAATGCTGAATCCCCGAATACCCGCAATCGGGCGAATCCCAAGTCGGATAAATGATACGGAGGCCGTGAAGGGCAGCCTCGTATTCCGCGGCATTGTTAGACGCCGGAAGTGGATTCAAGGACATACCGAGCGTATCCCCCTGAGGGCGATATGATGTAAATGCCAGCCCCGCCCATCGATGTTGAGTGAGCCATCGAAATACATCGCCCAAATTCTCTCGGCCGGTGTCTTCCTGAGGGGGTCTCCAGATCCGTCCACTCGCAGACGAAATCCGCCAACGCTATGCGAATTTGATGGTACTCCTATTCTTGTATTCAATAGTGAATAGGCCGAGCTCGACGCCCACTTGCATATACGACCATTGGCATCCTTATTCCGTGAGGACGTCCGCCCATCGGGTAGTCCGACACCACGGTGATCGGGTGAAGGTCGAAATAGTGACGTAGCTTGCGCGACACGTGATGAGAATCCCGTGAGAGCAATTTCTATATATGTAGGTACCTTTGCTTGGAGTCATTTAGTACCTCGCTAACGGCAGACCAGCCGCCGGACGGGGGTACACATGCCCTTCTTCCGCTCAACAACCAAGGCAACTAACCACCCGGTTGGTCGCCGCGATGTAGAGCAAGATCGCCTCCGCTGGGTCGTTTCGGGCCACCAACACCGGAGGTGTGGTGAGAAACTTCTTGAAGCCATTGAAGGCCTCTTGAGCCTCGCTTGGTCCACCCGAAAGCTTCCCCGCACGAAGGAGTTTGAAGAACGGCGCAGTCCCTTTTCGCCGAGCCGCAACGAAACGCTAAGTGCCGCCATGCATCCAAATAATTTCTGACATCCTTGACATTTTGGGGCGGTTTCATCCGCATGATGGCGCCGATTTTCTCCGGTTTGGCTCAATACCATGCCCGCTAACAATGTTGCCGAGCAAGTTACCGTAGGGGATGCCAAAAACACACTTTCCCGGTTAAGTTTCCATTGGTACTGCTTAGCTTGGCGAAGACCTTTGCAAGATCATCGACCGGGAAAGGGCGCCTGGGTCTTCACCACGACGCCGCCGACGAAGCCCGAGTGAGGTCGGGGATAAGATTCCCCAAGCAACCCTCAGATAGCCCGGGCCGGTAGGTGGCTCCGGCGTTCTTGAGCCCGAACGACATGGTAGTGTAGCAAAGAGGGCGCCAAACGGGTGATGAAGGAAGTCTTCTCCCGGTCTTCGACCGCGAGGGCAATCCGATGATAACCCGAGTAGCAATCCAGAAGCTAAGTAGCTCACAACCCGCAGCGGGAGTCGACAACCCGTCGATACGCTGGAGACCGAAAGGGTCTTTAGCGCAAGCCCTATTGAGATCGGTATAATCAACGCACATCCTCCATTCATTATTCTTCTTTCTTACAAGGACCGGGTTAGCTACCCGGTCCGGGATGATACACTTCGCGAATAAAGCCGCAGCTAATAATCTAGTTACTCGCTTTAATAGTAGCTGACTTTTCTTTATTAAAGCGGCGTATTTTTTGAGCGCACGGCTTGGCCATTGGCTTGACACGAGGGCGGTGCTCGATCCGCCCGAGGTACTCCGGCATATCGGGCGGGTTTCCACGCGAAAATGCTCACGCTCTCCCTCGTGAACCTGATGAGCGCCGTCTTCCTATTTGGGGTCAAGGTTGACGCCTATCTTGGTCGCCTTGGATGCACGCCCTCCACCACCGGATATCTTTAGTGTCCGACGGCTTGGTGGTCTTCTTCGTCCGCTCCTCCTCGGGTATCTCGAGGTCAGAGGGGTTCAGCTTCTTCACGTTCTTGATGACCTCCTCCCGCCGATCGACCGAAGGATGAACTCCCGCTTATCGAGGCCCTCCTTCTCGCAGACATAGGCCATGTGTACGCTTGGCCCCGCATGTGAGGACCCCTTGTCCGTGGGGATCTTGAGGATGAGGTAGCCGTGAGTGCGGGACCGCCATGAGCCCGGTTAGCCCAGTCGCCCGATAATGGCGTGGTACAATGAATCGAAGTCGCGACAACGAAATTCATGTACCGATGCGATGATGCTTGAGTCGCCAACTGCACGCCAGAAGCGTAACCTACCCGAGATGAACCGACGACTCTCCCGCAGATCCCCGTAACGGGTGGTCGTATGGCTTGAGGTCGCCCTTCGTGATGTCCGAGCCTTCATCGAAGTTCCGGAACAAAGATGTTCGTGGCGCCCTCCTCCGCCGATGAGGACCTTCTCGGCGCAGCGCCCGATCACCGTCGGAGGACGAGTGGGAATCGCCTGGTACGGGTTGTTGCACCACCGGTCGTCGCGGCCGGCGGTTATGACCCGCCGGAGAAGGTAGGCCATATCGGGTCCGCGACCCTCGCTGAAGTCTTTGACGGTTAGGACATTACGGGGCGAGGAGATCTTGCGATCCCGCCCCACCTCACAGCCGTAGTGTCTACCCATGATCATGTGAATGATGCCGCCTTCGGCGCGGTAGCGGTGCACAGGATCGACGTCCCTCGTCTGGGTCTTCTTCTTGGTTGTTGCGACAACCTTTGGTGCCTCCTCCCACGCTCGTCGGTGATCTTGAGCTTCTTGCGCTTGCTTTCATACTGCGCAGTGCCGACATTCTGCCAGACTATGATTCAAGTCCGGGTGTCGAGGACACTTGCCGTGTAGAAGCTTCTTGATCGGGTCTTGCCAGTTGAGCGCTTTCTTCTTGCCACCGGTCTTGACGTTGTTGACGCCACCTCCCCGATGGTTCCGATCACGACGGCGCTCGCGATAGTTGCCGCGACCCTTTCTTCCGCCGACTCACGCCGCGGAGTCGCCGTGGCGGCGGTTATCATGACGCTCGTCGCGTCGCTTATCGTCACGGGGGGCATCACGGTGGGGAGAATACTCTCGGCGGGCAGAGTAGTCGTAATCTTTGTGGAAGACGTACTCGGCCTCATCTTGCCCGGCGAACCTCTGCGCCACATCCAAAGAGTTTGGACATGGTTGTGATTTTGGACCTGTGGAGCTTTTTCCGCAGCTCTTGGGCTGCGGCGTTACCATTGGAGACAAGGCCCTTGGTGAATGCGCCGACGCACTCCTCGTCGGGTGATATCCGGGATTGTCAGCGCACCTCGGAGAAACGGCGGATGTACTCCCCTGAGTGGCTCGTTACGCTGAGGAGGCGCAGCCTCTCTAGGTCGTACTTTGTGCCGGATTGCTTACACGTGGACTTGTAGGTGCCGATGAAGATATCCTTGACGCCTTGCCACGGCGTAGTCTTCCTTCCGGGAGGGCCAGGAGCCAGCGATTGGCCGCCCGGTCGAGGCTAATCGAAGTAGTTCGCCATAACATCATCCCCGCCCCCGCCGATCCGATTGCGATCTCGTAAATCATGACCTGTGCCTTGGGATCTTGGTCGCCGGAGTACTTCGAGAGGGCGTTAGTGCCTTTGAAGCCCGTGAGGCCATCGGACCCGGCTGGAGATCCGGGTGGTAGGGCCGATCGTAGTGATCGCGGAGGTTCCCGGGTCGGTTCCCCAGTCAACATGTTGTACTCTTCACGTCGTTGATCTCGGGCGCTCTCGGGAGCCCGCTGGCCGGCGGTGATGCGGTAGCGGGCGTCTCGGGCAATCTCGATGGTGCTACGGAGGTCGGGAGACGCTGGTTTCGATCCCGGCCGGGACGCCGGGTGGTTGTCCACCACGCCGCCGCCGGAGCACCGCGCGACCGCCCCCGCTCCGCTTTGCCGACCGCCTTGGCTCGTTTTTGCCCCGCCGGCCGTGCTGCACCGGGCGCCGCCGCCGCCGGCCGCCGAGATTGGTTTGCCCCCTTGGCATGGAGGACGCCTCTTTCTTCGCCGTGGTGTTGCGACTCCTCGGGCGATGACGCCGGCGATGACCGACGCGAAGGCCATGAACCCGAGACGGGTTTAAGGCGAGCATGGGTGGCGAGATGTATCCCCGAACGCCTTCTATTGTGGCGTTCTCCCAGCTGGAGAGCCGCCGGGCTGCGGGCGATGTTCTCGTTTCGGTGTCTTGTGAACCGGATTCCCGCCACCTCGCCGAACCGAGACCGTAGATTCCGGAGAGTCCCCGGCTATCCGGAACCCCACCGGGATCGGCTGGCTGAGCCTCGAGCGGCAGCGTCCCGCCTCGCTTGCCGATGGCGTGCTCGATCGGGCGTTGCGCCCTCCCTCGCAGCGGAGCTCTTCGTTTTTCCCCCTCAAGGGGTGCCGAGTCCTTGCCGACGAAGACCCCTCCGCCATAGGTTTCCCAGGAGCGATACACCCTGGTCGAACACCGGGAGTCATAGCCGATCTCCAGCTCCATCGGATCCCGGAGGATGGTAGTGGTGGCGTCGGATGAAGTCGTGGAGGCGGTACGGCCGTCACGAGCTCGGTAGATTCCTCCTCCCCTTGGCGCCTCCAAGATCGGAGAGAGCTTAGCCATGCGGATGTGGTCGCGCGTTGTCGACAAGGCGCCTTCGTAGCACGCTGGGCGCGTCGATGAAGTCGTAGGGTCCAGGACGGTCCTCCGACCAGTCCCAGAGCCCAGGCGCCTGGCCACCCGCGGATGATGAGAAGTGGACAACCCGGCCCTCGGGAGTAGAAGTGACGACCAGACCCTGGCCGAGGGGAAGATGGCCCTCGACCAGATCTGTTTCTCCCCGGAGGAGCGTCGGGCAGCCCGTGTTGTGGTCGATGTTGTTCCTGTTGGCAGAGAGCGACATGGTCGAATCAACCAAAGGGGAAGACTCACTCATACCGATCTTGAGCTTGTCGAAGTCGCCGAGTAGATTGTCGACGTCGTGGACGAAGCGCCGCGTGTACGGCACGAACGGGTGGGTGAGCCTGATTGGGAGTCCGAGCGGCCCCGGCTCCAGAGTTGGAGTCGGCACCGGTGCTGTAGAAGCTGATGCCGGCACAGATTGGATCTGAGCCAGCGTGGGGTTGTTGACGCCAAGCATGGCGCCGTTGTTCCAGACGAGCGTCCCGAATTGGATGTCCTCCATCGGGTCGACCGCCATGGAGTCAGGGAAGATCACCATCTTGCTAGCCATGGCGTCTTCGTGCACACCCCTACCCGGCGCGCCAACCGTCGTCGGTTTACCGGCGATAGTCTAGCAGGGGGTATGCCCGGCTAGTAGATTGAGCGGTTAGGGATGCGCGAGACGGCTAACGAGACGTTAAGCAGAACGAGCGAAGGACAAAACACACGGGTTTTACCTGTGTTCGGCCGCCTTGATGGCATAAAACCTACGCCCCGCTTAGTTGTATTGATTGATTGAGAATCTGATGTCCCTCGGGGGGGATCCCTGCTCACCTTATATAGTCCGGGGAGCAAGGTTACAGGTCGGATCTAGTCCGACAAGGACTATCCTGATCGGTTACAATAGGAAAGTATATAGTGATTACGATTGAGCTATACTAGGAAACTATCTTGGTGACCAAGTTTAGGCCATGATCTCCGATAATCGTGGTCTTCTAGCGCCAAGGGCTTCAGTCCGCCGTCCTGGGCCGGCCCGAGAGGCCTAGCCCGAAGTAACCCGTGAGGGGATAGGGGTTTATCCCCCCACACTCATGCAATGATATCTTTGTGGCCTTAGCCATGAAGCATGATGGTGATGAGCCGAAGAGAGATGGCTTCTTGTGTTGGCCAATTGCGCTCATAGCCTTGGCCTTGTCTTCCTCTTCATCGGAGGAGCCATCACTATCCCAAGAGCAAACAAAAGCACCATCATTGGTCTTCTTGAAAGTCATGGTCTTGCTCTTCTTGTTTGTCTTGCCACTCTTGTATGCCTTCATCTTGTCTTTTTCTTTCTTGATTGGGCATTCGGCAATGACATGATAAGGACTATCACACTCAAAGCACTTTCTTGCTTCTTCATTGCTCTTGGATGAGTCATTTCTTCTTCTTGAGCCTTGTCCCATCCTCTTATTCTTCTAGACTTTGCAAAACTTCTTCACAAACATAGCAAATTCTTGATCAACCTCATCTAGATCAATCTCCTCATCAACTTCCTCTTGTGCCTTGGACTTGCCCTTAGCCTTGGATGAGGTGGTGGTGGCCTTGAATGCCACAACCTTCTTGCTCTTGTCATCTTCCTTCTCTTCTTCATCTTCAATTCCATCACATTGCTCATCAGTTAGCACCTCACCAAGCAAGTCACTAGGTGACATGGTGTCTAGTGCTCCTCTAAATAGGATCTTCCTCAACATCATGAATCTTTTGGGCAAGCACATCAAGAATTTGTGCCCAAAGTCTCTATCCAATGTCTTCACACCCAATGCCTTGAGATCATTTACAATCACTTGGAGCCTATGGAATGTTTCCGGTATGCTCTCATCCTTCTTCATCTTGAAGTTCTCAAACTCACTCTTGAGCACATATAATTTGGCACTTTTCACCACCTTTGTGCCCTCATAAGTCTCACATAGCTTCTCTCACACTTCACTTGCCTTCTCAAGGTCCTTGATGCCCTCAAACACCTTGACATCCATGCCATTGTACAAAGTGTTCAATGCCATGGTGTTGCATTGCTTGTTTGCCTTGTCGGTGGGAGTGAGGTTGGTAGGATCAAGGATGACATAATCCTTCCCAGTCACATCCCATACTTGGTCATTGATTGATCCCAAGTATATCCTCATGGTTCTCTTCCAATAATCAAAATTCTTGACCCCATCAAAGAAAGGAGGCTTTCCCCCAATATGGTTGAACACAACATGACCATACGTCACACCAAGGTTGTTAAGCCTTCAAATATGGTGACCACGGCTCTGATACCACTTGTAAGGTCCTAGATGGCTAGAGGGGGGGTGAATAGCCTATAAAATTTTTTACAAACTCAATTTAACAAACCGATTAGTATAACAACAAGCGTAATCGCGGTTTGCACTAGCTCTATTGTCTTGCAAGCCTCTAGTGACAATTCTAAATGTATGCTATGATCTCTATATCAATCAAAGGCTATGCCACTACTTTAACTAGTAAGCAATCCTAAATATGGTCCTTAGGCTAGCAAGAACAACTACACAAGCAAAGCTAGCTCTCTACACAATATAAGCTAGGAAAGTAAATGCAAGAGATCAAGCTTGTTATACCGACTTGTAGAGGCAATGAACCAATCACCAGGAAGAGGACGAACAATCAATCAACACAAGATGATGAGCCAATCACCAAGACAAAGACACATCGATGTGTTGACCCGAGTTCACTTGTACACCGACAAGTTAGTCTCCGCCAGTGCCAACCAACACAAGGATGGTGCTTGAGCTAGGTGGTGCACTTGGTAGCCCCAAGCCACCACTCACAAGTGAGGTATCCAAAGCACAAGCAATGTATTCCTTGCACTTTGTCTTCCCGACGAGGAGTGCGTGATCCTCTCACAAATCACTAGAGGTGGCCAAGAACAATCACCTTCTCTTGCCAACACCTCCACTAAATCACCAAGCCGGCTAGGAGCAGTGTCTCCAAGAGAAACAACAAACCGACTGGCTCACAACGATCCCCAAGTGCCTCTAGATGCAAGAACTCGATGCAAATGCACTTGGATCACCTCTTCTCTCAAGAATGAAGCTCACAAGTAAGAATGAGAGAGAGGGAGAGTTGTTGCTCAGCTCTAGGATGTTAGGAGTGATTCAAATGACCAAGAGAGAGAGCACAAGCCGGCCAAACAAGTATATATAGCCCCCATCACGAAATGTGGCCATTGGGGGGCAAAACTTGTTGTTTTCAGCCTGACCGGACGCGCCGACCGGACTCACCAGTGAGTCCGGTCAAGAGTCCGGTCACACCGCATAAACAGACTGGTCCACAAATGACCCGATGAAAGTGCCCGATCATCGCTTCCGGTGGTGTGTCCGGCCGGGAGACCGAGACCCCCAAAACAAGCTTATCGAACTTTGATCGGTCGCACCGACCGACCGTCCGGCCGGATCCACGTGCTTCCGATCGTGAGTCCGGTCACCGGGTCCGGTCGCCCTGAGATGCGAAAATCCGTCGTTGTGTTGCCGTTCCTTCGCCTTTGCTCCAAACCGACTTCCGTCACTTGATTCTTGTTGCCAACACATCGAAGAACACCCCGACACCAAGTGTTAGCATTTTGAAAACATTTTCAACAAGTGCGGAGTTAGCTCTTTAGGTTAGAATGCATGCATATGAATTTTGAACCTAAAGGCACTAGAGGACCGATATGTATGATAAGTTTCCCCTCTTTGTAGTACGGCATATCGATCCTATATTCAGTCACACCCTCTATGGTGTCTTGAGTGTAAAATCAAAAGGCCCTATGGTTATAACTTTGCCTTGGGCTCAATTGATCTCCAAACCTCTCCAAGTTGGATGCTTGATCATCTTTTGGATCGCCTCGATCCATCCTCCATGATCACCATGCTTCAATCTTGACACGACCAATCTCCAATCTAGTCAACCACTTAGCATCAAGAGATTAGTCCTTAGGTGTCACTAATTATCCAAAACCAAACTAGAGATCTTCACCGGTCTAGTCGGATGCTCCGTCCCACTAGGGGGTCGCCGCACGGCGCTTTCATTTGCGAACATGTGGCCTGCAGATTGGCGAGGGCCCCCATGGGATCTGCAGCATCCTTGGCGACTCGAATCGCAATCTCTACAAGCATGTCACGCGGATGGTTTTCCATGGCGCGAGGCGGCGACGCCGCGGGGGGCTTTTGGTGGAAGCTCTGAGCGCCCTCTAGCTATGGTTTGTGCAATTGTGTGGCGAAGAATGGTCGCCACCGGAGCCGGTGAGCTGAACAAAGAAATGGGCGCCGCTTGGTGAGCAGCAATAATGCGGGTGCGCCGACCGGGTGCAGGGACGCATGATAATGAGCGGTTCGGCCGGGTGCACTATCCCAATGCTCGTGTGTAAGATACAGAGTACAAAATGTTTTCAAATCCTACACCCTCCGTCCCACAAATAAAAGTCCGTGTTTGACTTCTACAATCCTTGTTTGACCATTCATCTTATTCAAAATGTTTTAAAAAAATATATATTTTTTGTTATGATTTATTTTATCATTAGAGATACTTTTATAATCATTTATTTATTTTATCATTTGCATAAAAAAATTAAATAAGACAAATGGTCAAACAGGATTGTAAAAGTCAAAAAATGACTTTTATTTGTCGAGATCTGAGAGTGTATACATGTTTTCCATGACAAGATGATCTCAAATCAAAAGGTTGTAAACTACAAAGTTTCGTAATTGAGAACTACAATTGGTATGTTTGTGGTTTGTCTATCCAACATCACTTAAAACATTTAAATTTCATTTTTTGAATTTGAGACCTAGTTTTCCATTACAAGATAATGTCAAATCAAAAAGTTCTAAACTAGAGAGTTTCAGAACTTAATTAGCAAGATCTACAATTCTTATTTTAGTTTTTTCCCCATCCAACATAGTGCTAGTGACATTGTTCACAAATCTTAGAAATCTCTCTCGTAGTTTCATAAACGCCGAGACATGTGTAACTCGTGAACAATGTTATCAAGGACGTCGTCGGATCAAGAAATGACCCGCGGAACACCTGCAATGGAATGAGCGTATCGACTTTTTTTTTCGGGACGTACTATCCCAACAAATAGATCAGAAGATTTCTTCTATTAAAATCACTAGGTGCTCCAAAATTGATGTTTGAAGTTGTAATTTTTGAAATTTAAAATTGAAATGTTATCGATGAAACATGACAAGAGTAATAGAAGTAAGAATACAATCGCCTGATAGAGCATGATTTGACAAAAATTTAGAAAGAAAAACCATCATTTTTGGAGTTATTATGATGGGGAAAGACTAGTTACAAGTTTTAACCACGCATTAAAAAGAAAATTAGGTTCTTGAGCCCCGAAGGTCTCCGATGTGGTGGCACACCGGCGTGCGTGGATGTCACCGGATATGAGGTCTCTTGCGACGGGAGGACCACCACCGTGATCCCCATAACCTAGCGCTACTAGTATGCTATTGGATGAGCGGGTTTAGGCTCCTACCGAGCTCAACACCGACGGTGGTAGGTACGGCGGAGCGGGGATCGATGCTCCGACCAATCACGACAAGCCGAGGTTAAATAGACGTTATGGAAAGCACTAGCAATGCAGCATAAATTCCTTTGAAGACACGGTCAAGGCGGGACGGGTCGGAGAGGGGTTGCCGCCGCGGAGAACGATCGAACGCGGTGGCGGACACGGCAAGTGTTCCAAGCCGACGACAACGCCACAGCGCGATAAGCATAACCATCAAGCCGATGAGCCTCGAGGTGCCGAGGTAAGAGAGAAGGCAAAGATCGAGTTCAGCCGGAGGCGGCTAGGCATGCCGAGGTGCTCGCTGCGGCGCATTGCGTGGTCCGGGCGGACACGGCAAAGACGCTCGAGGCGACGCCAACGGCATAGGCATAACCTCCAAGCCGACGAGCCTCGAGGTTCCAAGGTAGAGCAGGGTGTGACCGTGTGAGTTCAGCCCGAGGCGGCTAGCTAGCCACGCCGAGGTGCTCGCGGCGGCCATGGTCGCGCAAGGGGCGGCGGCGAATCGCAAATAAATTTAACACCTCACAAACATGTATACACCATTGTCGCCTGCTCACTCATCATTTCAGCTACAATCAAACATCCACGCA
This sequence comes from Hyparrhenia diplandra, assembly GCA_015847255.1. NCBI lineage: Eukaryota > Viridiplantae > Streptophyta > Magnoliopsida > Poales > Poaceae > Hyparrhenia > Hyparrhenia diplandra. Next base: position 151,288 of record JADLZK010007154.1, on the reverse strand, counting down.
AAGACATGATTTTGAGAAATACAACACATATTGTTAACACCAAAAATTGGTAAAGCCTGAATGATGAGTGGGCCGGCATGTGACGATTCGGTAAGGAGGTCATTCGGCTAGTGGTGCGACATCAATGGTACTGTAGCATTCGGGAGGCCGCTGCTATTTGGCTAAGGAGCTTGAGTCCAAGAGAGATTCGAGACACACGATGATTCGGCAAGCATGAAGGCTGCAAAACGGAATATCCGGGAGAAGGGCTCGTGTCACGTGCGACTTCAAGACTCCGAGAAGACTTGGAGGACAATGTATCTTAGCTAGATATTTTTGTTATCTTGTTCGTAGTCAGTTAGGATTCGTGTCAAGTCCAGGGGTATAAATATGAGACCCCCGCAACCGTAAAACAATCTACCAAATCAATACAACAACAAACCGGCCCGCGCCACCCCTTTTCGAGTCCGGGTCATGTCGCCGATCTATCGCGAGGGGATACATCGACCCGCCGACCTCCCGTAAGTACCGCAACCTTGTACCATGTCTAGTATCGTGCGACGGATTTAGATTATGTTGCGAGTAGTCTTGTTACCATGCTTAGTATCGTGGCGGCGGATTTAGGCTATGGAGCAAGAGGGTTCTTTGTTAGATCATGAGTCGCGGCGGCAGGCTAAGGTCTAGCTTGGAGCTAGTTATCGGCTTCATTAGATTTGGCAATCTAGTGAATTCATTAAGTTACCAAGTGGTGCATGCTTTTACTTATTTATTTATTTTATTATGATTGCACACACTTTTGCCCAATTTAGATTGATACGGCTCGGCTTTATCTTTTGTTAGATCTAATTGTCATCAATGCTTTCAATGTTTATCTTAGTTTGTCATTAGATCTATTTGTTTATCGTAGCCGAGCTTAGATCAATCTAAGTTGTTACATGTTGTGGGTTCGTACACGTTTAGTCATGAGTCGTGCGGCAGGCTAAGGTTTTGCGTGTGAGTTCCTTCTTCATGGACCCTGATTCGGCAAGCTTGCTGAATACAGTTAATTATGTATCTACTTGTAGCTTGCATGTGTGAGTTTACCTATCGTTAGAGTCTAGTCTGGCAAGCCGTATCATGCGGTGGATTAGCTTGTTGCAGTGTATCATGCGGTGGATTGCTGTTAGGACGAAAAGGGTTTAGGATGGTTAGTCGTGCGGCGGACTAATAGGAATAGATCCTTGTCTTTACTTTAGATTAGGCTTGCATGTGTACTTTACTTGTCTATGCATATACGCCTCAATGAGTAACGAGTATTTATAGATCTATTTAGATGTATGCGTGCTTTTTGCTTATCATGGTTAGATTGTATCATGCGGTGGATTGATCTAGTTGTGGTAAGTGGTTTAGATATGTAGCAAGTCGTATCATGCGGTGGATTAGCTTGCAAGTGTTTAAGCTAGACGGGTTTAGGAAGACTAGACGTGCGGTAGACTAGTTGGATGAAACCTATGCATGTGTCATTTAGATTAGGTTTATATTTATGAGTTACCTGCTTATGTATCATGTTGTCAACTAATTCGATCTATGCAATAGAGCTTTATGATGTCATATCTTGATGATCGACTTTACTTGTTTAAACATGTCTTCTATGATCATTCGGCAACTGTTATTACCTTACATCTTTATGCTTACCGAATGCGTTCATTATTTGTTGACAGATAGCTCCCATAGCTATATGTCATTACAACTGGCCTTAGAGCCATACATGCGGAACTGTCTTGGTCACACCAGGCATGTTTCAGATTTCACATTTACCTCCTTGTCAATTTATAGGTCAAATTGATCCGCACGCCTACACAAGACACTCGGGCAGTCGAGTAAATCCAGCTATTCCGCTTGTCGCAGTGTGCGGCACAGGAGACGGATTTTGTGTCAACACACTTTTTGGCACGCCCGGTGGGACAACTCAAGGTCAAGACAAGATGCCTGAGCCAGTCAACAAGGACGCAGTCATCAACCTCCGAGTGGATGACTTGCCAATAGACCTAGAGACCATGGTCAGAGATATGTGTGAAGTCTTCGCACAAAAGTGCATGTCATGTTTCTCCAAGAACAAAAGCGGCACTATCTTCCAGAAAACAGATCTTCCAAAGATTGTAATGCCTGGTGATAGGGAATATGCTAAACAAATTCCCGAGACAGAGGAAGAGGCAGAAAAGGAAGATGATGGATCAATCAATGAAGAGATCCGTCGGATGGAAGACATTGTTGCAACCTGCTGTGGGGAGAGCAATGGCTAATCACAACTCGGTGTTCCTCAATACCTTTCGCCATATTATGAGGAGCTGCATGGGACCCGAGTTCGATAAGCACTTTGAAGAGCAGTTTGGTGAGCTTTTAGGGCCTACATACTTCCATGTGCCAAAGCCACCACCAAAGAAAGGAGCTACAAATGAAGAGGCTAGGGGAGAAAACAAGATACCAGAGAAGCCAAAGGAGTCCAGAGCCAAGACACATGGAGACATGGCATTCGGAGCACCTGGGAACCCTCCAGTATACAACACTTATTCAATTGCTCCAATGGCCAGTGGGTTACAGAGAAATCCCTTTGGCCCTGGCTATGAAGAGTTTTCTGATTTTCCCACCATTCATGCTATGCCAAATCCTGGGTATAGACCGGCTGGACCGTATCATGGACCCCAGGATTCAAATGTGGATATACTCCTAGCGAGAATGGCTGATATGATGCAAAACCAATTTGGGATCAAGCCCAAGAATCGGCCCTATATTTATCGGTCACCGTATCCTGACTGGTACAATAGAGTGGCGCTTCCATCAAGACTGAAACCCCCAACTGACTTGACCAAGTTCTCCGGGCAAGACGACACCTCCACTATCGAACACATCAGTCGATACCTGATTCAACTTGGAGAGCTTGCCAATGATGAAGCATGGAGGATCCGCTACTTCCCATCATCCCTTACAGGGCCGGCTTTTTCATGGTTCACCACATTGCCGGCCAATTCTATTGGAACATGGTCTGAACTGGAGGACAAGTTCCACTCATACTTCTTCAGTGGTTCCAATGAGAAAGAGCTTGTCGATCTGATGGCGTTGACACAGAGATACAATGAGACGCCTCAAGAGTTCTTGCGCAGGTTCAGGGAAACTAAGAATTCCTATTACTCTCTGAATCTGCCGGACCATCAATTGCCGGCCATAGCTATACGTGGCATGCATCCAAATATCGTGGAAAAGCTGGTCGCATGGAGTTTGAAGACTGGGGACAGCTTTCAAGGCGTTTATCTCTCATGGCCAATCAGTTTCAGAGCATCAAGAAGGATACCCGCTACCAGAAAGGGAGCAACATGGCTTATGAAGCATATCAGCATTTTCTGGAAGGGGGAGAAGATGAAGATGATGGCCAAGGGGATATAGCAGCTGCCAAATTCGCTTGGGGCAAAGAGCCTGTCCCGTGTTAATCAGGCCGGGATGAAGACGCTCAAGGAGGCATACGATTTCGATGTCTCCAAATCAGATAAGCTGTTCGAGCTCTTAGTCAAAGAAGGGCACATCAAGCTGCCAGAAAATCATTCTATGCGGTGTCCTGATTGGGTCAAGACTGGGAAGTACTGTGGCCTTCATGACATGAACACTCACAACATCAATGACTACCGAATATTCAGCAAAGAAGTTCAAAGGGCTATACAGCAGGGTCTCCTAAAGTTCAACAACAACATGAAGGTGGATAAGGAACCTTTCCCAGCAGGCATGGTTGCTTTTGATACATACATGGTTTCTGCCAGTGATCCCAAAGGCAAGGGCCCAAAGAAAGTGCTGACTTCTGAAAGGGCGAAGCAAAGTGGTTCAGTTGACCCTAGTCGGCAAGTATCTGATGTAGAGCTCCAAGAGCGTCGTGTTCGGTTTCCAAATAGCCGAACAGAGAAAGGAGAAACCTCCAAACCCAGGGTGACATCTCGTATACTGCTGAACAAATGGCAAAGGCAGTAAGAGAAGCAATACCGTAGAGATCAACAACTTGCAGAGGAACAACAGAGATACGAGGAGGAGATGTACCACCTAGAACAAGAGGAGTACATGAGACAGCGAGAGGAGTCTCATTGGGACTGTCCTTTCTTCAGGCATTGCTAGAATGAAGGCTTGAAGCTGCCTGCTAGGAATAATTGCCCTGAATGCAGTGATCAATACCACGGGTACAGACAGGCACGAGTCAACCGCCATCCCATCCAGGAAAGACTAGGGGCACGATTCCCAGAGGATGATCGGCGCTTAAAAATTGAAACTGACAGGCCTCACACCAGTGAGAGAATCACTGACCAAGCATGGGCTGATGTGGAGGACTCAAGACGAACCGACTCTCCTCAAGAATACGTATGGCGAAAGGGACAATGGTGCCCTCCAGTCCGAGGAAGAGCCGGAAGAGAAGGGTTCAACGCCTCGGAACAGGAGCTCAAGGAAGCAAAGAAATGGACGCAAGCAAGTGTGGCACCCAAAGAAGAAAACTCAAGAAGCAAGTCATTCGGCAGAAGAGTATTCGGCAAGCGGGCGTTCGGCAGATATTAGCATGTTCTTCTACATTCCGATAGAGTTTGCGGCCCCTACGCACAGGCCGTTGTGGATCCAGGGGAAGAAGATGCTTATTCAGATGAAGAGGCTTACTCTGACTTTGATAACAAGTAAATGATTGACCTCCTAGGACAGTTGGCTCTTTCAAGACAAGCTGTGTTCGACAGGCCTAGGAAGCACAACCATCTGAAGCCTCTTTACCTGAAGGGATTTGTTAATGGAAAACCTCTGACTCACATGTTTGTTGATGGAGGAGCTGCCATCAATATCATGCCATATACAACTTTTCGGAAGCTGGGGATGACCAAGGAGGATTTGCTAAAGACGTACATCATGCTTAGAGACTTCGCTGGCAATCCTTCAGATACCCATGGAGCCGTTCACGTTGAGTTGATGATCGGCTCGAAAACTTTGATCACTACCTTCTTTGTGGTCGATAGTAAGGGGTCCTACAGCTTACTTCTTAGAAGGGATTGGATCCATGCTAACTGTTGTGTCCCATCTACCATGCATCAAGTTCTCATCCAAAGGAACGGTGATGATGTCGAGATAGTGCAAGCCGACGATTCAAGAAGTGTTGCCGCTACCGAACCATCGCTCTAGGAGTATGAAGGTGTAGAATGTTTCTCGGGAAGAGAGTGGGAAGAAGGTCCCGTCAGTACTCGTTATAGAGATCAACAGCTGATCAAAATAGTCGGCTCTCATAGCAATTTCTAATATCAATGGAAAGAATTTTGCGTCGGCCTAAAAGATCAATTATGCAAACGTGATTGGCCGACATGTAAAATTCAGTAGGTTAAACAGAGATTTGCTCCATTCATAGAAAATAGCCGATGAATAAGTCATCGCCTTTAGCAGAAAAATAATCCATAAGAGATTGGAGGATAGCTGGCATAAATATGTTATGCCGCCTTTAGTGCAAAAATATCAAAACATCAATATAGAGCCAAAGAGATCTTTATTCAGAGTCTATCACAAAAGCATTGCCGAATACATTACAAAAGATTGTTGCTTGATCCTAAGTGCTATTCGGCAAAGTTTAGCTACAGGTCTTCACTTCTTCTTCATGGCTTCTTTGATCTTGTCGACGATCTCCTGCACACGAGGCGCTGGCGGGTTCACTGGCATGTCGAGCGCTCGCACCAGACTTGATACTGCTCCACGAAGACAATCGTGGCGCTCGGAGAGTTCTGAGAATAAACTGATGATTAGTCCATTGCAAACAGATGTGCGCAAAGAGAAAGAGTTTAAGAATCAACTTACCACCAATGTGAACCTCTAGGAACATGCGACGCCGCGTTACTCGCAAGCGGCATAGGAGCTTGCCACCACCGGATCCGCTTGAAGCTCTCTACGGCGGCGCTTCTCTTCACGGTTGTTGGCGAAGAGTCTCAAATTGTCTGCAGGGGAATCCTCATCGAAAGAATCTGATGGGATTGGGATTGGAATGCGTCTGGTACCGAACATGAAATCTGGAAGCATTGGCGAGCTAAGAGGCAGAGGGTTAAGATACAAAGAAAATAAGGAGATGATAAAATCTGCAAAACCAAATTTTACCCAAGCGAGTATGGAGCCGGGCGGTGGAGGACCATGGACTGATGATTCTTCAAATGATTTCTTTTCCTTTGTCCGCCATTGAGCCGTTGTACTAGCAGATGGTGATTAAGCAAAGAGAGAAAGAAGTTGGAAGGCAAATTTGTGGCTTTAATCTCAAATAACCTTGGAGATATAAGGCCGGTGTTGAAAGGAAGGCCAGCATTCTGTGGAAGGCGATTAATTGACCAAATATTAAATATTTTTCGTGAGGTCGCTTATTGACGAAGCTAACGCCGCACACTTCACCTTGCAACGGACTCACATTTTTACCCCCCGGTTGGTTTATTGGGAAGAGGAAAAGTAGAGAGCATTCAATGGCGCAATGAATAGTACTCACGAAGTTATCCGAAGCTGAATTTTTAAACATTAAAAGGATTCGCTATGGTGACGTCGATCGTTCGGTAGAGTTTTCGCTCAATTGTTCTCGATTCGGTAAGAGTTCCAAAGAAAGGTACACAAAGAAAAAGAAAATATGAATTTAAGGTAATCGGTACAAACGAAAGGGATTTCATTGCTTGATTCATCCTAGATACAAACTAATCCTCCAAGAGGTTGAAGACAGAAATTTGAGGATCGTGTGACGTAGCCGACCAATTTATAAGAAATCAAGTATAATTCGCAATTACCGAAGCAATCGCCGTCTACACTTGAGTCCGCATATAAACCCGGTATTCCGAAATCTCCGAAAGTGATTTCAAACTCATCATCAATACAACAAGGATCGTTGAGCTCAAGAGTTCAAACCGCAGGTATCTTAAACCAAATTTAATATATTATAATCGAAAGTGCGATGTACACATTTATTTACAAAGTAGTTCGAGTGCGAAAGCAATAGTTTTCAAAACCATTTAGTTGTACAAATGAAATAAAATAAGATAGTGCCAACATAGCGTCAACCCTAAAACAAAGATGAGACGTAGAAATATAGAGACCGCCATGCCCTAGGCATTATTCTTCACCACAAAGAACACACAACCGGCTAGGACATGCAAGACGGAGTCACCTACAACAAATGGAAATAACCCGTGAGTACTCAATTGTACTCCGCAAGACTTACTCGTCCGAAACCGTAAAAATAAGGAAAAGACTCCAAGGATCATGCTTGGCTTTTATCTAGAGCTGGTTGACTCACATTTTAAGTTCGAAAAATAAAGTTGATTAGTGAGCCTACACATGCTACTTGAATTCTTCCAAGTTAAAAGGTTATTTATTATATACATAACCATAGATCCTGTATAGTCAAGGTTAAAGACATATGCTCAGAATATAAATAACAAAGATAAGTAACTTGATCATAGTTTTAATAGCAAAGAACATGATAATATAAAATATATTGTGATATTAAGACTACATTGCCGTGGAAGCATCCCGGGTTCTCACTATCCAGGAGAGATGGCGATTCGAATCGATTGCAAACCAGCTGGCGAATACCCTGTCATAAACCAGGTCTACTTCATGACTGCAGACCCGATCACTCCCAGGACGTTACGGGACGTAAAGTCTCGGACTTGTCGGCTACCCCCTCCTTCTCGGGCCGCCAAGTGAATGAACAACGAAGACGACGCTTCGTGCGCATCTTCTTGCGCCCAATCAATCCCCCAACTACCATCACCAAAGGAGGAGCGATACAGCGTGCAAAGCCGGCCCCTAACATTCCCACGAGCTTTGTGGCTCACAACCCCGCGAAGCCTACTATATGAACAGGTACGTTCAACTTCCGACCACAGCCCGACAAAGTATGAGTCCTTAATCGATCAGATGGAAAAATCACAATATCCATCCAATCTAAGCATGTTTTATTATTCAGGTTCTCGGCAGCAGCTTGTTAGTCACCCATGTGACTAACCTCAAACATCCTCTCAAGTGACCGGAATCACTGTCTACTGCAATCATCATAACTGAGCATTTATTTAACCTAGACTCCTACATAGGATAGGGCAACAACTTCAGCAAGGATATCTGTGCATCAACGGTTTCAACCATTTTTCCTAAACGTAATGCATCAACATATAAAAGGACGCAATTCAATTTAGTTAGAAAGCATAGGAAAGGGCAGCATGCACCGGGGCTTGCCTTCAGAAGAGGGTTAGAAGATGCCTTGGGCACTTCAGCAGCTTGACGGCATGTCCTGCTTCTTCTGGAACCTCCTCTTGCTGCACTTCTAGATGTGTACCTCTCCTGCCTGCTGCTCCTGATTTCCTCGTGCTCTCTTTCCTTCGTTCCAATATGAATATGTATGCAAGGATAGACATTAAGGAAGGCATGATTAACGAGGAATGGATGAATGCATTATGATGTATGATATTAGTAAGTGGATATCTCTTCTGTAGAAACGCAATTATAACTACACAAGAAACCCTAATAATCTACATCAAGCAAACACCCTATTCCACTAATACACCGAAAATGGCAGCTAGACATGCTGTCCTTAAAACAGTCACACAGGGAGTTCTACAACTCCAAATTCAGTGAACAAATACTCGTTGGAAAGCTAACAAAAATATCTACAAAACATTCCATACCACCCTGAACTGATTCTAATATTAACAGCCTCAAAAAACAGAGAAAAACAGAGGCTCTGATTCTAATCCATTTCATCACATACAACTACTATAACTTGCAAATTACTCATGCAAACCTTACCAAACTTAACCAGCAAGCAAACAAGGTCATAATCTACCAAATAAACCTACTGGACAAGCCAAAAGATAAACTAAAGCTCATAAAATGATATGCCCTATCAAACACTACACATGCACCCTATAATTATATAAAAGCTAGGAATAATAAATCTACCAAACTGCCAAGCTTATCAAACTAAGCTTACCAACAGATCCTATTCATGCTAAGAACATACAATAAAATTATCAACACACATTACCTTAACATAAACATGCATTTCTAGGCTATTTTCCATGCAACATAAATATGATAAATACATAAACACCTCAGAAAACTCTACAAAAATTACAGGAGCATGCTACTGGTCTACAAAGGCTATCATAATAATTTCATGGCAAGATCATGCATGTGCTGTCCCTACACAAAAATGACAAGCTAGCAATAAATCTATGCATGAAAATACTTTGTACTACGAAAAGTGTCGACAACAGATTTCTGAGTATGACAAGCTACCTAAACCTATCAAAACCAATCATGCCAAGTCTCACATCCAAAATCCTAGTAATTATTTTTCTATGAATTTCCTAAGAAAGCATGGTAAATAGCACATAAATCAAAAATGATATTCCCACCACAGAACCTAGGGTCAAACATATTTTGCCCATGATGTACATCACAAAAACATGAACATTTTGTACAGGGACCACTATTTTATCATGCACCAAAAGTAAGATATGCATTTATCTATTTTCATGGCAATTACTAGCAAAAATATAAATAAATATAAAAACTACCAGAAACTGCCATCTCATATTTTTTCAATCATAGATCAGAGCATAACAAACATGACAAAATTTGTCTCACTCAAATCCGAGCTAAAATGGCCAAGTTATGAATTAAACAAGACATGCAACACATTCGGAAAATAGAAAAACATAAAGGATATTGCTCGGCGGGTGGGACCCGCGTGTCGGTGACTCGAAACGAGGGGGAGCGTCTTTGCCGCGGCGGATCTTCGCCGTCGTTGTGTCTCCGGTGAATCCAAGGGCACCTATGGACTACTCGACGAGATCTATCGTTTAGCGGTCTTGGTGCACGCTTTGGTGGGCGCTTAAGGCGGTGATGGTGTACGGCGGCGATGGGCGGCGCCTGTCGCATTCTTCGCCGTCTCCGGCGACGAGGCGGCCGGGAGAGGCGAGCACGGGCTTCGCGGGGCCGAGGCGGACCGGATCCGATGGTTGGTGGCCGGGGCGGCGAAGTGGTGAGGTTTGGCGGCGCGTGAGGCGGACGGCGGCCATGCATGCGGCGGCGGCGTTCCGGCGGGGGGCGCGGCGCGCTCGATTGGCGGTGTTTGAGCACCAGCGCGTCGAGGAGGACTCGATGCGCGAAGAACGACGCGCGAGGTGGGGCGGGGACGCGCCCGCCGGCGCCACGCCGGCGCACTCCGGGGGAAGTGGCGGCGCGACAGAAAACTCGCCGATTGGTCGTCACTTTTGCTCGATCCAAGGTTCCAGAGGGTTAGGCGATGGCGCAAGAGATGGAGGGGTGGGTGGCGCGCGAGGATGGGCGTTGGTGTGGCGGTGGTGGTGCTCGACGCCGGGCAGCGGGCGATGGTGGCGGCGGCGGCGCTTTCTGCCGCGCTCTTCGCCGCGGAGGGCGCAGGAGAGGGAGAGGGGTGCGAAGGCGACGCAAGGGGACGCGCCAGGGCCCCTTCTTCACAAAGACGGTGCTGACGGGGGTGCAGTGAAGCGCGGACACGCGGCGTGCGCGACGGCGCGTCGCGACAACGTGGCCGGCCGGGTTTCAGAGACAGGTCAACTTCGAAGCGTCACTAAAGACTGATTTCCAAACCCTAATCGACCTATTTTGCCCTGTGCCTCGAGATACGTGCCGATTCAGCCAAAACTCATATGGAATGAAATGTTCCTTACGAAATTCTGAGCAAAACATGTATACAAACTTTCTCCTAATTCGGCCCAGATTGAAAACTACGATCGATCGAAGCACAATTACTCCGAGGTCAAAGTAAACCCTAATTTCATGCTCAAACCAAACTATTTTTCGACTTTTTCGAACACGATCCACCCACTTTCATGAAACGAGCATATAGCGTCTTTTGTTCCACACTAAATTATCTACACTTTCCATGAAGGGTGCACACACATGCATAAACCCTAGCTAGGACTTTTAATCAAAACAAGGCAAAACACTCTCAAGGTCAAATCAGGTCAAACCAAGTCAAACTACCATTATAAAACATAATTATGGAACATGACCATCATCAACCTTGTTGTTGACATCTCTTATTGAATACTTTTATATGTCAACTAAACATGAAATAAGGGCATAAAATGAATATCCACATAGACATAGGGCTTATACTAACAATTTCCACGAGTTTTGGTGAATTATATATTTTTCAGGGATTAAACAGGAAAAGCCCAGAGATTTGAAGCCCTACAACACAAAGACGTATCTGTGACGTATATCAACTTGAAACCCACGTAAGAATATTCCAGAAGACACCAGAGACAACGCAGAAGAGGCTGGGACCCACCTGGCAGAGCCAGGCGGCGGCCCACTCAGGGCATGGCGGCGGCCGCCGCCTGGGCCCACCTGTCAGCCTCGCCCAACTATGTCGGTTCCAAACCGCCTATGAGGAGCAATCTAGTCCATCCATCAAGGTCGGTTTGATCCAAGGGCCGTCGTGCATCGCCTAGGGCTATATAACAAGACCCCCTGACCCCTGGGTGAAACCCTAATTCATATTGTATTCATTGTAATTCATTCAAGCCAGGCAGAAGTAGAAGAGAGCCTCTCCACCAGAGATTAGGGTAGCTACTTGTCTAGTTCTAGTTCTTCTAGTTCTAGTTCCTCTATTTAGATTAGCAAGTCAGATTCAATTAGAGCTGGGTGTTGCCAACCCAGGATTCTCGATCGTCAAGTCATTACGGTATTGTCTTGTATCCATGACTTTATTCTATTTCAATATTAAGTATTGGTTTGCTATGTTCTTAATTTGCTCTAGTAGTATATTTGATATGGTCATGATTAATTGTGAGTTCATGTATCTATTCGTAGAGCGCCTAATTCGAATCTTGAGAGGGTTAGGTGATAGAAATAATTATGTAAGCATGGTGCTTAGATATGATCTGTCTGCGGATGCATCTTATAATCTAGGACGTGTGGTAGATCGCGGGTGTGATATTCCTGTTGAGTCCTTTGGAGTCCATCCCTCGGTTATAAGACTAGTTGAGCATGGTTTTGGGGATTATCTTGTTTTGTTCTTGGTTCTCCTCATAAATCTTCAGGATGCATAGATTCATGGTTGTTATGCTGTATATGATGATATATGACCTAGGGTAGATGTTTGACTTAGTAGATTTAATGCTATATAAGAATTCCGTCTCTTAACGTAAGTCCACGTTAGTTTGAGTAGTGAGTAGTCTATGCCTATATCTCTGTGTGATACTTTGCCTTTGTTTATCACTTATCATATCATTATTGGCTTAACCCCTGCTAAAGTAGTGCTAGTGACCGAATCTCTCATAAGTATGCTAGCTAATAATTGTATCAGCCATCCTCATATTCCTCTCTGTGGTAGAATTATAAATGATAGACCTGGATCCCTCCTGGTGAAATGTGACAGTGTTATTTTATCTGTGCGCTTGCGGATAATTTAATTGATATACTATTTGTTTTAGAGAAGATTGCAAATCAGCACAATCACATGTAGCACATATAACATTTCTAGCATTACTGCTAGGGATGACAACCTAGCCTATGGTAAAGCTATGAGATGGAGAAACACTGAGTGCCTCTGGCTCATATGGCCTTAGGTGAGATTAACTCCACCTATTGGTTGTAGTGATGTTAAGAAGTACCAACACTTGCTCCAAAACATCACATAAACATTACTAAGAATAAATAAATATTAAACATCTAATTATGCAAGCATTTCATACATAAAATAACAAGGCAAAGCATAGCATGCAATGAGAAGCAAAACAGGATATAAATGATAGATGCTAATGATGTTTATGGTATGAAATGCATGTGCTAATGACATGCTTAACACTAGGGTGTTACAAATCTTCCCCTTAAAGAAATCTCATCCCGAGATTTGGTGTTACTTAGCACTTGTTTGAAAAACATGGGATAAGTCTCACGAAGATACTTTTCTACTTCCTACGTGACATCATTCCCACAAAGGTCTTCTATGGAATCTTGGACGACCTTACAATCACTTTACAACTTGCTCTTTCTCTGACATCCAAACTCGGATTGGTTCTCAAAATAAGCCAAGTTGATGTTGACTTGATGTTGACTTGAATTTCTCTGGCTCGAATACATTTTCCAAATATTCTCACACATTTCTCCAGTTGTAATCATGAAAGGAACTAAAACTTGCCTTCATCTATCTAGATAACTGCTCTTGCTACGCTGGTTTTTCCTAGATAGGGATCTATCATTCTTTGATACTAAACTCCCTAGATATGGACCTATCAATCTTGATGCCAACCTTCTTTCGATTCCAAGCCTTCCATTACTCTTCATGGTTGATGCTTGAGATAATCGTAGTCTCTATCTTGGGATCCAGAGATATTCTGTGCCGGTCGGTATGACCTTTCTAACGTGTTGGAGATCACTGGCTGGAACTCTAAGATATCTCAACCATTATCATCTTTGCTGGACTTGAGAGATTTGGAAACTAACATCTGATTGAGATAAATAATGTTGATCCTTATTTGGCTTGCAACTGTTCAACCATGAGCATTGGGTGCTCTCTGTGATCAAATAAACGTGACACATGTCCCTAAAAAGTGGCACTACTCATGGAGATGGTCAGCAACTTCCCTTTGTCTATCTCTTCTTGTAGTCTGTTAATGTTGATGTCAGTGACCTGTTCTTCCAAAAATCATCTTATTTGCCATTCCAAGGCAAAGCTCAAATTCAAGGATTGTATAAAGATCTTTCAACAGGATATAGAATAGATGATCAAGGGAAGTATCTGCAGAAACAACACACTAGTGTAGTTTTGACAATGAGTCATGACTTGTAATGACGATACCAGCGCGTGCCGAGCAGCACACCTTGTGTCGATCGCCCACAAGAGGCTCCCGGTTTCGTCACGGCACCATCAGTTATGAATCACGACACTATAGCAATTCTACAACCAACATGATATTTAACATGCCACTGTCGGACCTTGCATGTATAAGCATCACATGCAAGTTAGGGTTAAGACAACAAGAAGTATCACATGATTCAAGAGGCAAAAGAGTGATTTTCGGAAGATTGATCCCTGAGCTCTCTTGTCCTTATTCATAACATGACGGTCATTAATCATTGGATATAATTTCTTCAATCTTGAAGCGGGCTCACATTGTTCCTTGAGTTTCTGATTGATGAAGGAATTGCTTGTATCTAATTTCATGTCCTTGATTAGCTGTCTTCCAAAGGAGCTTCAAACCAAACGTTATGCACATTGGAGGGTGCATCAAGTTGAACCCTCTTCTAGCAATGGGTTGTCAAGGTACAATATGCCTTCGGACTCTAGGCATCTATACTGTGATAGCCTTTGGTTTGCATGGATGGTAAGGCACTTCCAAATTGTCCTAAGATACCAGTTCTAATTCTTCTTCGTCTCATCTTTAGTTCGTCTCGAGCGAGGGTCAAATCAAGACTTTGGTATTTGGCATCAAGACGACACACCTCTAAGTAGATTTGTGGCCTAAATCCTCCAGGGTATGCACTTATAGCTGAAGTTTCCAAGTCCTGTGTTGGGTAATTCACCTCATGTTTCCTCAATTGCCATGAGGCACCAATAATTACCCGTCCGTCTTGGATAAGTGCACATCAAAACTTGTACCATAGGTACCAAGAAACACATCAAAAGGTTCCTTCATGTCTGTACGTACAAACACTAGAGCGATTGTTAACAACTCTCGTAGAAGTACAAAAGTCGCCTCCCCTTCAGTGTTTACACGAATTTTCCATTCTTCTTACAACAACGTTTTCATGGGTTCGAAATCTTAGGTCGGTTATAAATGAATAACCGACTAGACTTAAGAAAACTCAAACCATAGTGACAAACGTCATTGTCTTCAAATCCATAGTCACTCGGGCTATATTTGGATCCATATTAATAGTCTTTAGATAGAACATGTTCAAGGAACTGCACTTTCTTCAACTGCATTTTCTACGTGCTGGAACCTATCGTAGCGCTGGTGTTCTCCGAAGTCGACCAACGCTATGCTTAGAGGTTCTACATGGTCTTCGTCATCTCTGAATATACCACAATGTTATCGATAAACATGACCACGAAGTATAACTTGGGCGTGAATACCAATTTCATCTGGTACACAAAATAAGCTAGAGAATCGTCAGGTCAAAGGACATGACACAAGACTCATAAAGCCTATATCTTATAGAGAAGCGGTCTTCAAAATGTCTTGAGGTCACATCTTGTATTGTCGGTAACCTAGATGAGAATTGATCTATTTAGCATCCGACAATCGACCAAGAAAATGTCAATGCCGAAAAACGAATATTTGTTCTGACTGCTACCGCATTGAGTGATCGGTAATCCACACACATTCTAGGGATTGATCCTTCTTCTTTACAAATAGTTTAGGACATCCCTATGATGAAGAGCTTGATCTGAGCAAACTTTGATCCAATAAATCTTGCATCAGTAACTTCAATTCGGCTAACTCATTTGATGGTATCATGTATAGCCTTCTAGAAATAGGTGTTATTAAATTGCTAATCCTGATGCAAACTTCACACCTCTATCTCGATGTAATCCTAACAATTTTCCGGGAGAAACATCCAGAACTTATTATACCACGATATGTATCTGCTGTATCGGTAACTTGCAATATAGCGAAGGTAGGATAGGCAATTGGTGCATGACTATCTTTTCCATCTCGG
This sequence comes from Hyparrhenia diplandra, assembly GCA_015847255.1. Lineage (NCBI taxonomy): Eukaryota > Viridiplantae > Streptophyta > Magnoliopsida > Poales > Poaceae > Hyparrhenia > Hyparrhenia diplandra. The sequence continues at coordinate 135,586 of JADLZK010007154.1, read as the reverse complement.
GGGTCTCTCAAGATAGTTGCTCATCTCAAAGTGTCCATAATTGCTTCCCATTATATTCATCCAACTAAATTCCAAAATGACATCCTAGCTTCAACAAGACAATACTACCAGAGAAGTTAAGATTTTCTTAACTCTCCATCTTAATCCTTGTATCGCTTATTATATGCTCCATAAGTTGATTAATCCATGCTGAACTGATACGACATCCGTGTTCCAACTCAACTATTTGTCCATGATGCTCTTGTGTATACGCTCGACTCATAAACGAATGTAAAGATTTGAGGTCAAACAAGACAAGAGCATTAAAATTTATTGATTAGGCACGTCTCGATAGTTACGACCCTTCTTCTTGGATCTCTTTCAGTATTGGTGCAATGAGCTTGTTCAAACTCGGTTTGTTGGTCTCGTTCTTCCTGTACGAAATTCCAATGGTATTTAGCTTCCTAATACGAAATCCTCTCTGAAACTAGCTGACTCCTCGGCTTCAGAGTTCTCGTACTCTAGGATATAGCAAGATAAATTATTGAAGGCTTGTAGGTACCAAGTTAATGTTTTTGGCACACTGCATTGCCCTCATATGTTCATCTGCTACATAGTGATCCCTACTGATGCACTTATAGCCTCACCAAAGTTTGTGTGGCCTAGCCCAGGTAATAAAAGTATTAACTGGGTAAATGGCACAATGGTGAGAAAACCATATTCCTACTAGTCCATCCAACAGGTGGGTGGTATACTAAGTCTTCAATATTTTGCCAACCAAAATAGACCAAGCTTGCTTTCCAAGGTCAAGTTACTTGTCAGTTTCTCTGAGGCAGACGGGGTTTGAGTATCTGTGAAATCTTTTGGGGTGTTGCACTGATTACTTCACTTTCATGGTGTCTACAACAACCCCCACACGGTGTTGCGCAATACATATTGCATACTCCCCCGAGAGCTAGTTAAAGAACAGCTCCTGGTTAATGAGAGAGGGTGGTGGTAACTGCGGGTTTTCTTCTCTAACTGAATGCAGGATCTGAGGCATCTCCACATGTCCTTGGTGGTGATTACAAGTCGATAATCCCAATAGTGAATATGGATATTAAATTATAGCTACACTGAATTTATTGAGAAGTCAACAAATAAAGGTAACCATAATTTAATCATCATATCACCACAGCACTAATACACCAAAACTGTGTATAGTGCACGCATAATGCACAAAACTTTCCTAGTGCTTGTATCCTTCACTAAATCCATCGAGGTTTGTAGTTTAGTTAATGAAGTCGGAGTGGTAATCCATTGCTTCTCTTTCGAAGGATCCGGAGTTGAAATAAAGTCTCATGAGAAGGATTAAGCTAACGAAAAGGCTAAGATACATTTCTCAACAAGAATCATGTGAGAAACTTAACATCTAGCGTCCATCTATGGAAACGAGGCATACTACGGACGTCCAATGAAGCGTTCAACATGTCACCTCCATCATCAGCATCCTCTGAACCATCATCCTCCTCACGGTGCATGAAGACAGTGTGCATTGGACAACCAATAATACTCCTTTCCCTGTAGCTATGATGCATCTCATGAATCCTTTGCACACCTCCTAATTCTGCTGTCTCAACTGATCATTCTGACATCTTATTTCTGAAGTCATGTGTCAGAAAGGGAAAGTCATTGTTCCTGCTCTTCACTCGTACTCTAAGCACTGCTAAGTTGGTATCCCTATAGGTCGTGTTAGCTAACCTTGGCTCTAGGTCCAACACTCGTTTTAGCGCTATCATGGGGTACTATAGGTTGGTCTTTCTAAGGGTCGAGCTAATCATTGACGTTGTAGGTCCAACAACATTGCTTGAACTGGATTCTTCTTCTTCTCACAATCTACCTTTAAGCTGCCACCATGGTGTCCCAATTATTCCGACGTAATTTTGCATAGCTTGCAACCCTCGAGCTGCTACTCTGCTTCATTCTGCATTCTCTAAGGTTGCGTCTTTGTTAGTTGTCATCTGGTGAAACATGCTAGTGAACTTCTGCTCGTCCTTCGGGCATTAATCTGCTCTCACTCTCTCCTTGTTGGCTACTACCATAGTATTCCTGTATTGGCACTCCTTGCCATTGATGATCCAAAATGTGGGAAACATGGTACTCGTGGTCTCACAGAAGCTACCATGCCTTCCATCCAAGTTGTACTATCTGACTGGATGCAATTAGCAACACTTTAGGTCATCTCGAATATCAAGGCGTCGTTGTATCTTCGAGGCTCTTCAATGAATTAGCTACTACTAGCTGTTGCTACAAGGGCCATCGGTAACAAGGGTTTGGTGATTTTGGTGAGAGTAAGGCTTAAGTTGATCACTTTTATCAAAAAGGGACGAGTACCTTAACAAGGGACGACAAGAGAAGAAAAGGAAAGAGAGGGGATGTATTTCCATTTTATCTAGGTGAATGCATGAATGCGATAACCATTATAAACATGATGCATGAGCGTAACTTACATCCTCACAAAGATTAGGAAAGATTAGTTACTACTCGTTATAAGTGGTGGCACAACCAACGTTCTCTCAAAAGAAAACAAATCGTAGCTAGTTGATCTACACGTTTGCGTGGTTAGTGTACCTGCAATTTCATTTCAGCCCAACAATATATATTTATGCAATGCATGAATTTAAATTGCATATACCTGCTTCGTCAGGTCCACCCGACGACATCGCATACCTTGCGGAAAAAAACATTTTACACCCGGACACCCTGTGTACCCATACACAAGTCTACGGGGCACTACCCGACCACGGAGCTCTCAAAACATTTTATTTTTACCCCCTAGATCGGCGGTTGTCCGATCATGCTCTCACAACTCACATCTTACCTTGGGCGTAGAGGCATTGAACATCATTTACCCGGGCGTAGGGTATTTCGATCCATACATGACTACTCAAGTGAGTAGCCCGTACTACTTTTGGGGCCGCCGCGGCAACCCAACACAAACAACAAAATATGATGCATAACCCATCCCAAGTTAGTAAAGCCACCCGACCGTCCTTAATTGGGCATAAGGGTATGACCATGGCACTATTAAATTTGCAAATCCTTTACTCACACTACTTTTCAAAAAGATTTTGTTTCGCAAAATTTTCACAAAAGATTAGTGGTTCATTTTAATTTTAAACACCGGATCAGATTTTAAGTACTGAACTAAGCTCGATGCCACCGCTGTGACAGAGCCGACCAATTTACAAGAAATCAAGTATAATTCGCAATTACCCGGCAATCGCCGTCTACACTTGAGTCCATATAAACCCGGTATTCCGAAAATCTCCGAGTGATTTCAAACTCATCATCAATACAACAAGGATCGTTGAGCTCGGTAGTTCAAATCCGCGGTATCTTAAACCAAATTTAATATATTATAATCGAGTCGCGATGTACACATTTATTTACAAAGTAGTTCAGAGTGCGAAAGCAATAGTTTTCAAAACCATTTAGTTGTACAGCGGAAATAAAATAAGATAGTGCCAACATAGCGTCAACCCGGTAACAGCATGAGACAGAGAAATATAGAGACTGCCATGCCCTAGGCATTATTCTTCACCACAGCAACACACAACTGGCTAGGACATGCAAGACGGAGTCACCTACAACAGCGGGAAATAACCCGTGAGTACTCAATTGTACTCCGCAAGACTTACTCGTCTGAAACCAGAAAATAAGGAAAAGACTCCAAGGATCATGCTTGGCTTTTATCTGGAGCTGGCTGACTCACATTTTAAGTTCAGAAAATAAAGTTGATTAGTGAGCCTACACATGCTACTTGAATTCTTCCAAGTTAAAAGGTTATTTATTATATACATAACCATAGATCCTGTATAGTCAAGGTTAAAGACATATGCTCAGTAATATAAATAACAGCATAAGTAACTTGATCATAGTTTTAATAGCAGCAACATGATAATATAAAATATATTGTGATATTAAGACTACATTGCCGTGGAAGCATCCCTGGTTCTCACTATCCGGGAGAGATGGCGATTCGAATCGATTGCAAACCCAGGTGGCGAATACCACATCATAAACCAGGTCTACTTCATGATTTGCAGACCCGATCACTCCTAGGGCGTTACGGGACATAAAGTCTCGGTCTTGTCGGCTACCCCCTCCTTCTCGGGCCGCCAAGTGAACGAACAACGAAGACGACGCTTCGTGCGCATCTTCTTGCGCCCAATCAATCCCCCAACTACCATCACCAAAGGAGGAGCGATACAGCGTGCAAAGCCGGCCCCTAACATTCCCACGAGCTTCGTGGCTCACAACCCCGCGAAGCCTACTATATGAACAGGTACGTTCAACTTCCGACCACAGCCCGACAAAGTATGAGTCCTTAATCGATCAGATGGAAAAACCACAATATCCATCCAATCTAAGCATGTTTTATTATTCAGGTTCTCGGCAGCAGCTTGTTAGTCACCCATGTGACTAACCTCAAACATCCTCTCAAGTGACCGGGAATCAGCATCTCTTTGCAATCATCATAACTGAGCATTTATTTAACCTAGACTCCTACATAGGATAGGGCAACAACTTCAGCAAGGATATCTGTGCATCAACGGTTTCAACCATTTTTCCTAAACGTAATGCATCAACATATAAAAGGACGCAATTCAATTTAGTTAGAAAGCATAGGAAAGGGCAGCATGCACCGGGCTTGCCTTGAAAGAGGGTTAGAAGATGCCTTGGGCACTTCAGCGGCTTGGACGGCATGTCCCAGCTTCTTCCGGGAACCTCCTCTTGCTGCACTTCTAGATGTGTACCTCTCCTGCTGCTTTGCTCCCGATTTCCTCGTGCTCTCTTTCCTTCGTTCCAATATGAATATGTATGCAAGGATAGACATTAAGGAAGGCATGATTAACGAGGAATGGATGAATGCATTATGATGTATGATATTAGTAAGTGGATATCTCTTACGTAGAAACGCAATTATAACTACACAAGAAACCCTAATAATCTACATCAAGCAAACACCCTATTCCACTAATACACCAAAAATGGCAGCTAGACATGCTGTCCTTAAAACGATCACACGGGGGAGTTCTACAACTCCAAATTCAGTGAACAAATACTTGTTGGAAAGCTAACAAAAATATCTACAAAACATTCCATACCACCCTGAACTGATTCTAATATTAACAGCCTCAAAAACAGAAAAACAGAGGCTCGATTCTAATCCATTTCATCACATACAACTACTATAACTTGCAAATTACTCATGCAAACCTTACCAAACTTAACCAGCAAGCAAACAAGGTCATAATCTACCAAATAAACCTACTGGACAAGCCAAAAGATAAACTAAAGCTCATAAAATGATATGCCCTATCAAACACTACACATGCACCCTATAATTATATAAAAGCTAGGAATAATAAATCTACCAAACTGCCAAGCTTATCAAACTAAGCTTACCAACAGATCCTATTCATGCTAAGAACATACAATAAAATTATCAACACACATTACCTTAACATAAACATGCATTTCTAGGCTATTTTCCATGCAACATAAATATGATAAATACATAAACACCTCGAAAACTCTACAAAAATTACAAGGAGCATGCTACTGGTCTACAAAGGCTATCATAATAATTTCATGGCAAGATCATGCATGTGCCGTCCCTACACAAAAATGACAAGCTAGCAATAAATCTATGCATGAAAATACTTTGTAATACGAAAAGTGTCGGACAACAGATTTAAGTATGACAAGCTACCTAAACCTATCAAAACCAATCATGCCAAGTCTCACATCCAAAATCCTAGTAATTATTTTTCTATGAATTTCCTAAGAAAGCATGGTAAATAGCATATAAATCAAAAATGATATTCCCACCATAGAACCTAGGGTCAAACATATTTTTCCCATGATTTACATCACAAAACATGAACATTTTGTACAGGGACCACTATTTTATCATGCACCAAAAGTAAGATATGCATTTATCTATTTTCATGGCAATTACTAGCAAAAATATAAATAAATATAAAAACTACCAGAAACTGCCATCTCATATTTTTCTATCATAGATCGAGCATAACAAACATGACAAAATTTGTCTCACTCAAATCGAGCTAAAATGGCCAAGTTATGAATTAAACAAGACATGCAACACATTGGAAAAAAATAGAAAAACATAAAGGATATTGCTCGGATCCCGCGATCGGTGACTGAAACGAGGGAGCGTGCTACCGGCGGCGGATCTTCGCCGTGAATCCCAAGGGCACCTACGGACTGCTCTCGGCGAGATCTATCGTTTGGCGGTCTTGGTGCACGGCCCAGTGGACGCTAAGCGGCGGTGGTGGCGTCTGGCGGCGATGGGCGCGCTGTCGTTGGTGTTCTCGTCTCCGGCCGGGCGGCGGGAGAGGCGGGAGAGGTGGTTGGTGGCGGGGCGGCGAAGTGCCAGCGGGGGCGGAGACCGGCGGCCCCAGGGCGTGGCGCGGCTAGATTGGCGGAGCACCCCGATCGCGTCGGGCGACTCCGATGTGAAGAACAAACGTGGTGGACGGGCGCCCGCCACCCGCTCGCCTTGCGCGCCGGCCGGGCGGCGGCGGCGGAAGCCGATTGGCGTCACTTTTGCTCGATCCATGGTTCCAGAGGGTCGCGGTGATGGCGCAAGAGATGGAGGGTGGGTGGCGCGTGAGGATGGGCGTTGGTGTGGCGGTGGTGGTGCTCGACACCGGCGGCGATGGTGGCGGGCGGCTTTCTTCTTCTTATTCGCGCTGAGGGCGAGAGGAGAGCGAGAGGGGTGGTGCGACGCGTCGCGACGCCAGCCCCTTCTTCACGGCGGTGGCGGCGGTGCGGTGAAGCGCGGACGGCGGCGTGCGCGGTTTTAGTCGCGACAACGCGTGGCCGGGCCGGGTTTCAGAGACGTCAACCTCGAGCATCACTAAAGACTGATTTCCAAACCCTAATCGACCTATTTTGCCCCGTGCCTCGAGATACGTGCCGATTCAGCCAAAACTCATAGGGAATGAAATGTTCCTTACGAAATTGTGAGCAAAACACATATACAAACTTTCTCCTAATTCGGCCCAGATTGAAAACTACGATCGATCGAAGCACAATTACTCCGAGGTCAAAGTAAACCCTAATTTAATGCTCAAACCAAACTATTTTCGACTTTTTAAACACGATCCACCCACTTTCATGAAATGAGCATATAGCGTCTTTTGTTCCACACTAAATTATCTACACTTTCCATGAAGGGTGCACACACATGCATAAACCCTAGCTAGGACTTTTAATCAAAACAAGGCAAAACACTCTCAAGGTCAAATTAGGTCAAACCAAGTCAAACTACCATTATAAAACATAATTATGGAACATGACCAACATCAACCTTGCTCCAAAACATCACATAAACATTACTAAGAATAAATAAATATTAAACATCTAATTATGCAAGCATTTCATACATAAAATAACAAGGCAAAGCATAGCATGCAATGAGAAGCAAAACAGATATAAAATGATAGATGCATGCATGCTAATGATGTTTATGGTATGAAATGCATGTGCTAATGACATGCTTAACACTAGGGTGTTACAGATCGTTAGACAAAGCTACAGCAGTGGCATGATCTTCATACACATCCATAGACTCCTCAATGTTGTCGATGTCTTCTGGAGCTTCGCGAAAGCCGACTGGATAGATAGAGTAATCTTCACCAGTCTGGGTTGACAATGCGGTCAAACTCATGGCTGCTCCCAGATGCATACCCTTGATGGTGACATCATCAATACGATTGTCCGCTACATCCTCGAGGCGCTCTGCTATTGTCTCGCCTCGTGCCTTCACCTTGTCAGCAGCATGGATGGCAGCCGCCGTTAGGCGCGCGTTCTCGGCCTTCAGCCGGGTAATTTCTGCCATTAGCTGCTGATTTTCATCAAACAGAGCTGTGACTAGCAAAAGAATCATCAGGTGAAGAAAATGCGAAGCAGTGAAGTGAGATGAGATCTAGGACTGACCAGTATTGACATTGCAGAGCTGTCTGATGGAATCCTCCTGATCGATGTTCTTGACGCAAGCATTCATGGAGAACTCACTAAACTCCTTTATAATCTCTTCCTTCTTCTTCTTCTCTTGCTGGTACCACAGGTCCTCCTCAGGATCAGAGAAATATTCTAGCGCCGTTGTGGGACGGCCGGAAGAAGGAGAGGAGGACCCTGACGGAGAAGAAGGAGAGCGTGGGACAGCTATTGAAGAGACAGAAGCAGGGATCGATCTAGTCAAGGGGAAAAGTCGATTCGAGGAGAATATTGGTCAGATTGAAAAACAAGAAGATGAACAACAGACATCTAAAACCGTCAGGGGGCCAAAAGAAAAGATTCTTACTCAAAACGTTAGCGTCGAGGGGCTCTCGCTTCCTTCCGCTTCGTCCTCGATGGGACGCTTACCACGATCATCACCGCCACCTACCATGGATGCTCGTCGAGATTGAGGGTTTTTCTCTATTCGGCAGAAGAGGAGATGAGTAGATTGGAAAGCAGGAGCAGTTTTGGCTTTGGAGATGATCACAGGAGAAAATATCTTTATAAGTCAGCCGCATAACTATGGAAGGCCGTCACATGGGCTTTGAGGATGTGTTGGGCCAATTGGCAAATGGGCCAAACAACCCCCAAGAAATAATCCAGATCTATTATTCGGCACGACAGATGACTCGACAGAAATTTTGATTCGGCATCAAAACAATTGGGACAGTGAAGACCAATTTATAAAGACAAAATCATAAAGATTGGAAACGAAGGCCTAATTTTTATTGATAAGAAGAGGGCATAGCCGCCACACAAGGATTACATGTCGTCTACATTTTTCTAATCAAAGAGACTATTATAGACAGTCTTCAGGTGTCCGAATGCAGTCTGCATCCTCATTGCGCGGTCGGGTCTTGGTTTCTCCACCGCTTCAAGCATCTACCGGGCTACACCAATCAAGGAAGCAAACCTCCTTGCCAGACCTGCAAGAAGAATAAAAGAACTTATGAATTGAAACTACTACAAAGAACAGAGCATTCTGGGGATATATTGGTCCAAGACTCACGGTTGCTGTTGCTCTCGAGGAAATCCTGAGCTCTTACGAATCGATCCAGGTCTTCTTCTATATCTTCCATGTCTTCGATGGCTTGTTCATGTGCTTCCCGCTCCACCCTTAGCGCCTCCTGCGCTGCCGCAAGTTGACGGCGGATCTCTGCGATCTCGGCGTCACGAGGGCTTGAGAAGAAGGAAAAGGTCAGATTCGGCACGAAAATAATATGAAAAAAACGCAGATGAAAGAGGACTTACTCCATTGCCGAAGGCTAGGGTTAGCCGAATACTTCAGATCTTGGAGAAAAAGAGGAAAGAAGATTGGGAGATATGAAGGAGATCTGAATGGCTGCTACTAGCTAGGAGATACGCCTATATTTTATACACCGGGCGGAGACCAAGAGGTAGAGTCTAAGGTAACAGTGAGAAAAGGAGAAATCTATTCGGTGCTTATCTGAAATATCTTGAGAAGCGGAAGCGACTGGGTTGCCGATTCACATAGATGGGAATTTCGGTGACACGAGTTCCAAGAGGTAATTAAAACCGAATGGTACAGTAGGAAGTCTCTAGAAGGAGCAGTTCAAATGGGCCTTGTTAATTTTAGCCCAGTAAAAGGCTTGGCCCGAGTTTCAGCAAGTTGAGGTCAATTTTGGAGCAAAAGAAGTATCTTTTACCCCAAAATTGAGGGGGCATATGTTAACACCAAAAATTGGTAAAGCCTGAATGACGAGTGGGCCGGCATGTGACGATTCGGTAAGGAGGTCATTTGGCTAGTGGTGCGACATCAGTGGTACTGTAGCATTCGGGAGGCCGCTGCTATTTGGCTAAGGAGCTTGAGTCCAAGAGAGATTCGAGACGCACGATGATTCGGCAAGCATGAAGGCTGCAAAACGGAATATCCGGGAGAAGGGCTCGTGTCACGTGTGACTTCAAGACTCCGAGAAGACTTGGAGGACAATGTATCTTAGCTAGATATTTTTGTTATCTTGTTCGTAGTCAGTTAGGATTCGTGTCAAGTTCAGGGTATAAATATGAGACCCCCGGCAACCGTAAAAAACGAACACTACAAGTGGTGCATGCTTTTACTTATTTATTTATTTTATTATGATTGCACACACTTTTGCCCAATTTAGATTGATACGGCTCGGCTTTATCTTTTGTTAGATCTAATTGTCATTGTTGACGGTCACTAACGACATATTTTTCCCGTCAACTTACTACCATAAAGGGAGTAAAATTATACCTTTTATACTCATATACATTTATTACTAACATATTTCCACTTGTAGTGTTCGAAATGTATTTTGTGGTATTTATAATAAATACAGGTGGAAATATGTCCAAAGTACGCCATCCCGGAAAGCTCATTCTCAAGGATATCAAGCCCCGGGGTGGAAATGGACCAAACGACAACACGGACCGAGCCAAGCCCATGCCATGACTTTTCAAGGCGAAGGAGGGCCGGCTGCCAAAAGCCTAGGCCGGCCCACGCCCGCCTCGCGCACCCGAGGTGCGCCCGCACCCCGGTGCGCCCGCACCCCGGTGGGGGCGCATTCAGGCCCAACCTTCGGCGTGGCGGTATATTCAATGCTCAAACGGTAGGTTCGGTGGTTGATGGCCGGTGCAACGTACATGGATGCCCCTCGCTTAGGTCGGTTTTAGGGGTAGTTAGGTCATTTAGCTCACTCTCTCTTGTGTATAAATACCTCCTCCCTCTCCCTCATTCTACACACCACACTTGGAGTCAACACACCAAAGACACACTCACACTCTCTACCTCACTCTCCACCACCATCTTCTTCTTCTTCTTCTTATTTGGCTAGTATTGGAGTAGAAGAGCTACAAGAGGAGGACTTGTAATCTTGGAGCAAAGTGAGCTTTGGTAATATATATTCTCCATGGATCTTTCTCCTATTTACAAGTTCTATTTCTATGATCATGGTCTAACTTATGAATTAGAGTATAGTCTTGTTCATGTTTTAGTGTTGGTATATGAACTAGCATATAGTTTGTATATCATAATCTTAACGTGTTCATATTTGTTTTTCATCGATCATCGTATGCATAACATGATTATAGATGGGATAACGGTTCGTCGTTCTTTCGAGTTTGCTCTTGTCTTAGTCCGTCCATCCGTAGGTGGGGATCCTAGGGGACAAGAGTAGTGCTGCTCGGTACGCGGGCATGGTGCCCGGGTATTACGACACCTTCGAATATGAGAGCATGCCACGGTCCGTGAGGGTAGGCGGCGGGGTTGTGACAGCCACTGTCCGTCCCTTGTAATCCCTCCACGTTCGCATGTGATGTAGGAGTTCGTAAATGCTTTCCATTGGGCGGATGGTACCGGAAGTCTCCCCTGTTATCCTAGACATAACCATGCTTAGATCGTGTTAGCATATGATCCTAACTATTCATTGTAAGACCATGACTAGAATACATTAGATTACTCCATAGGACATTCTTTTGTTCTTTATCTATTTTCTTTATCCTTTCCCGGTGGATTCCAATGTGTGTGTCACACTATCTATAAACCGTATTGCTTACCCCCTTATTATGATCAAGTTGGTCTTAGCGTGCACACATTTCATCATCCGATGCCATGCTACTTCTTATACAACATGCCTTCCTTTGGGAAAATATAAATAACGATACCCTAAATACTTAGGGTGAAATGCTACAATGATAGATCCATGCGCTTGGATGAAATATCAACTATGGCAAGATCTATCACCGTTGATTGAAAGTGCGTTATCACCAACACGGTGGTTCCACTTAGTGATATCGGCGGCTCGTTTCCTAGCGTAGTCATCGAGAGATGGGTTCTAAACCTGTTTCTAGTGATTGCGTTAAGAAATGTCAACAAGCATTTCTGGCGCCGTTGCCGGGGATAGATTTTATATCTATTTTTAGTAACGACGTTAAGAAATGCCAACAAGCATTTCTGGCGCCGTTGCCGGGGAAGGCATTGTTATAAGAAATCACTAGTCGGCTATGAATATGAAATGTGCATGCGTGATAACCACTTGCTCATACAAAGCTAATCTTTATGTTTTCTTACATTTGTGGATGAAAACGAGGATAGTGTATGTCGGGTTTCCAACTACCGACAAACTTCATCGAGAATCGAGGCACTCCTAAGGAAGAACAGGTCTCGTACCTCTTCTTCTTCAGCCGGAACCTCGGCCGGTTGAGACCGACACCCCCTACACCAAGCCCGAACCGCAAGCCATGGCTCAAAAAGTCACTCCGCAATTTCTCCGTGCCCGCCGTTGCCAACGTGCCCCGGGCGGTGGTCAATATTGCGGACAAGAACTTCGAGCCGCCTTTGGGCTAATCACCATGGTGCGGGCCGGTCCCTTACGTGGACTGCCTAGCGAGGGCGCCAACGCACATCTCCAACACTTCCTTGAGTACGTGCGACACGATTGTCATCAAGGGCGTCGAACCCGATGTTATCGAGGCTCCGCTTGTTTCCTTTCTCCCTTGTGGGGAAAGCGAAAGCGATGGTTCTACAAGGACAAGGAAGTAGTAAATCGTGGGCAAAATGCTCCATGGCGTTCCTAGCTAAGTTCTTCCCCATGGGCAAAACCAATGCCCCGAGGGAAGAATCGCCAATTTCCAGCAGACTTCAATGGAACCCATCCCGGAGGCATGGGAAAGGCTGCAAGAATACATTCAAGCATGCCCACACCACGGAATGGAGAATTGGTCGGTGCTCGAACTTCTATAATGGTCTTACGGCCATATCGAAGGGGCACCTAGACGCCCCGGCGGTGGCGCATTCTTGTCGCTCACCATTGATGGGGCAACAGCCCTGATCGACAAGATGGTGGCAAATCAGAGCCGGGGGGAAGACAGAACCCCAGCCAAAACATAAAAAGGCATGCATCCCGTGAAGGAGGCGGATATGCTTGCCGCAAAAATGGATCTTTTGCTGAAGAAGCTAGATGAGCGCAGCACGAGACTCAAATACTCAACAGCGCCCGGTTTTTCCCGGACTCACACATGACATGTGAGACACGTGGTGAAGTTAACCACTCGGGGATAACCGCCACGAGACCCGTGAAGAAACAAATACTCATAAACAACAATGGGTATCGCCAACCTCGGCAAAGGCCGGAACAACCAGATCCCATCCACCATTCCAAGGTAACCGGGTCTATAATCCTAATTACGGCTCCGGTCAACCTTCACTTAAGGACCTGGTGTTGGGCCAAGCCAAGATCAATGAAAACCTCACCAAAAAGATGAGCCATCAAGATAAAATCCTAGAAGGGGTGAATAACAAGCCGGAAGGGTTGACATCACCGTGAAGAATCAATTGAGCTTCAATAAAATGATGGAAACACGGCTAGCCCGGATTGCCGCCCAAGTACCGGTTAACGACTCGGGAAGGATCCTGGGCAACCCGAGGTCCCGCGACGAGTCGATCAACATGATATCCCCCGAGGCTCGATCAACCGCCGAACCGGCAAAGATCCCCGTGGACTCGCCATTTATTGCCAAGAAGGGAGACCACAGGGGCGTCCAATCATCGGTACCGTGCCATTGGCCCCACATCTTCGCCAATGCATTTTGTGACTTGGGGGCCAGATTAACGTGATGTCCAAGGCTACCTTCAACGAGAATCCATGGTGGGACACTTGCTCCCGCAAGTTTTGTCCTCCAAATGGCGAGATCAAACAACACGGCGGCCCGAGGGAATTCTCGAAGACATGCTTGATCAAAATTAAAGATGAATACATCCCCATGGGACTTCGTGGTCCTAGACATGGGCCCGAAGGAGGATGTATCTCTCCTCTGGGGAGACCATTTCTCTACACTTTGCCAAGGCCGATATCGGCTTGGGGAAGGGGTTCATCATCTTCCATGTCCGAGATAAGGCGGTAAAGTGCCCATTCATTGGGTACAAGCAACAACACACCCGGTATCATCATCAAGACTAGTGTGGTGTGTTGAGAGATCGACTCGAAACCCCGGGTAGATACTCTCCGCCGATGATCGGGGAGAGTCGAGCAGTGACTATAAATAACCTGCCCTCTAAAAAAATGGGGTATATTTAAAATATATATATATATATTTTATGAAATATTTTATTATCAAAACAAAACAAAAATATTTATTACATAAAATCTATAAGTAAATATTTTTGAAAACTAAAATAAAAAAAAAAATCTTTATAAATAAAATAAATTTTTCTATGAAAAAAGCAAGAAAAATGTTTCCTAGATAAAATATACAAAAAAAAATGTTTTCAAAATAAATTTGTAGTATATATAAAAAAAAAACAACAAAACAAAATTTTGAAAACTTTTTTGGAGAAAATCAAAAAGGGGGAGAAAACGGCCGAACCGGCGCGAGCAAACAACGGTCACAAACTTTTTCATGACCGTTGTGCACGCCCGCCAAAATCCGGCGGCCGCCCTCGGGGCGGGGGTGCGGCCGCACCTCAAAGTGCGCCGCACCCTGCTGGCGCCCAGCGGGCCCGCCTTTGCCAACGGCTCCTATCCGTTGCATGGCGCGCCAGTCGGTTGCTCGGCTATATATAGCTTGGGCACCGGTGTGAGAGCACCCACCTTCCATTCTCACTCTTTCTCACTCTCACACTCTCTCCCACTTTGCTCTACACTCAATTTTCTCCACAAAAAATATTGTTCCGAGCAAGATCACGGGTGTGAAAGTTCATACTTTCATCTAACCCTTGCACACCCGAGGTCTCGCTCAATCGTTTTTTAAAGTAGCCATGAAGAAAACCGGGAATTCCTTGGCAAGTTGAGTCGATCATCACGGCGTAGCTCGCGGCACACAAGCACAAGCTCCTTCAACCTCGACGAGCAAGAGAGCTCCCCATGCAAGAAGATCTTTGCACCGGTCGGGGAGGAAGAAGCTCAAGCTCCCCGACTCTCGACGAAGCCGACGCTCCATACCTCGACATCAGGGGAACCCGGGAGATGCAAGCATACCTCCTACTCAAGGATCGTGTGTTCCAACACACGCCCGGGATCGACCCCGACCTTCTCGAACAAACAGGTATGGACGATGAACTCCGTACCATTTGGAAAGCAGTAGGGTGGCAGGATTATCCCCCTCTCGAGGAGGAAGGTTCTCGCCACCTAACAATCCAGTTTCTATGCACTTTGGTAGAGGACAAGCTAGGAATTTTTTTCCGCCTTTTCGGTCGTTCTTATCATATCAAGTGGGCGGAACTAGCTAGTCACTTGGGCTTTAGTTACTGAGATGTGTATTAGATTTGGATCTTTGCTTTGCCCGGCCGTTCGACCCGGTTTTGGGAAGAGATTACCGGTGCTCACGAGACCGGTGTCTTCAAGCCTCGCCACTCACAAATCCAACACCCATCACTTAGATTTATTCACCGCTGGATGTCGTTGGTACTGTTTCCTAGGCACGGGGTTAGATGGGTAAATGAGACAGAACTAAAGCTTCTCTATGTTGTTGTCCATAAGGTGAAGGTAGCCCCAGTGGTAGAGATGTGCAGGAACCTTTATCATGTTATTTCTAAAGTTCTTTGTTCGAGTCACCGCACATCGATTATCACACGCGCGCGCTTCGCGTGATTGGGGCATCGGACAACGTGCAAATAGAGTATATTTTCACACCCCGTGAGTCTTTGGATCTTTGCCGCGGCTAGTATTAGGGGCACCTAGCAAAGACACTACCGACCGGGAGAGCTTGCGCATAGTTTTTCTGGCTATACAAGCGCGTGATTCGGTTACCTAACCCGGTTTTGATTGTATAAAAAGCCGATCTTTGACTTTGAGCTCGAGGCTGGCGATAGTGTACGCGGGGAGAGAGGCCCCGGCAGCTCCACCCGTAGTGGCGGGGAGACCGAGGGGCTGGCTCAAGCTCTCATGCGGCATACTTCATGCCACCACCCACGGCCTGCACGGGCGTCCCCTGGGGGAGGGTTCTATCCTTTGGGGACCCGGGGTTCATGCCCTGGTATGATCCAAGGTGGGAACCTCCACCCATGACGCCTTTGCACCATCGAGTGGCCCGAAGGAGATTCGAGGCATGGAGGGCCAACATGGTGGACCTTTCCAAAGCTCCGGGGTATGCCCCCGAAGTCCAACCAAGACCATCGATTATATGGTTTTGGAGGCTATCAACGTCATACCGGCACCTTTGACGTTCGCATAGGTAATATCGAGCATACACTTAACACTCATGTGCGAGAACACCCATCGGTGGCGGCAAAGCGGGAATACCGTAACAAGCAACGATGGGATCACTCGAGGCAAACATGGCTACTCGCAACGCGCGCTGAGGAAGCATTCGGAGGCACCAGGGGCTTCGATCCGATCGGTGAGGCCTCCGGATAGCTTGGGGAGGACCCCGCGGTATCATTGCATTGCATATTTATTTCCATCAAATTTTATTTTATTTTAGCATGTTTAAATTTCAGCAATCTTGCATGTATTTTAAAAAAAATCAAAAAATAGAATAAGTAGCTCTTCTTGTGCTTTCATGTCTATACATATGAGCTATGAAAATGTTTAGTCTTAGTCCCTTTGTTGAAATGATGAATAGTTGCTTTGTCTTATGTTTTGCACATTGCCTAGTTTATAATTCGAATTTCTCTAAAGTTTGGGTTTAGTGGCTAAGTCTAAAAACTCATCCCGAAAAAACCGATTCATATGGGTTGCATAAGCTCTATCTAGTCTAAGTTGTTGCTAAGTATGATATGGTACAAACAGATTTACTATGATTTTGTCCAAAAGAGAAACTTGACATCCGGGAATCTAATTTGAAAGAAAAGAGAAAAGATATGGGCTATGCTAAAAAAAAAAAGATAAAGAGATGAAAAATGGACACGTGTCCGAGGGCGAGAAGAGCCCACATCTCCAAAAAAAAAAAAAAAGAAAAAGAAAGAGAGGAAATAAAAGACAAAAGTCTAGGGCGAGCGAGCCCACCTCTCCAAAAAATATATAAATATAGTAATAAGCAAAGATGAAAGGTAAAATAAATCCCGGATGAGAAAGTTGATCAAAAGGATGAATGAAAAGTATTTTACATTTACAACCTTTCTATCGGCAACCGCCAAGACTTTGAAAAAAGCTAAAAAGCCCCGCTACGATGAAAGGTAATAAAGGGTGAGCAAAGATATGCCATTTTATTCAAACTATAGTAGAAAATCTTATTATAACCACGGCACTTGTGAAATGTAATCGGCATAGTAGCAACTCCCGATCAACAACCAAGTATTTATCTTTTGCTCGAGGACGCGCAAAGGGTAAGCTTGGGGAGTTTGTTGGCGGTCACTAACGACATATTTTTCCGTCAACTTACTACCAAAAAGGGAGTAAAATTATACCTTTTATACTCATATACATTTATTACTAACATATTTCCACTTGTAGTGTTCGAAATGTATTTTGTGGTATTTATAATAAATACAGTGGAAATACCTCCAAAGTACACCATCCAGAAAGCGCATTCTCAAGGATATCAAGCCCGAGGGTGGAAATGGACCAAACGACAACACGGACCGAGCCAAGCCCATGCCACGACTTTTCAAGGCGAAGGAGGACGGCGACTAAAGCACAGGCCGGCCATTTTTGTGGTGCGCATCACCGAGCGCGCACCGGGTGGGGGCGGTTCGTGCCCAACCTTCGGCGTGGCGGTATATTCAATGCTCAAACGGTAGGTTCGGTGGTTGATGGCGGTGCAACGTTGGGGACACCCAGCTTAGGTCGGTTTAGGGGTAGTTAGGTCATTTAGCTCACTCTCTCTTGTGTATAAATACCTCCTCCCTCTCTCTCATTCTACACACCACACTTGGAGTCAACACACCCACACTCACACTCTCTACCTCACTCTCCACCACCATCTTCTTCTTCTTCTTCTTATTTGGCTAGTATTGGAGTAGAAGAGCTACAAGAGGAGGACTTGTAATCTTGGAGCAAAGTGAGCTTTGGTAATATATATTCTCCATGGATCTTTCTCCTATTTACAAGTTCTATTTCTATGATCATGGTCTAACTTATGAATTAGAGTATAGACTTGTTCATATTTTAGTGTTGGTATATGAACTAGCATATAGTTTGTATATCATAATCTTAACGTGTTCATATTTGTTTTTCATCGATCATCGTATGCATAACATGATTATAGATGGGATAACGGTTCGTCGTCTTCTTTCGAGTTTGCTCTTGTCTTAGTCCGTCCATCCGTAGGGTGGGGATCTGGGGGACAAGAGTAGTGCTTTCTGTACGCGGGCATGGTGCCCGGGTATTATGACACCTTTGAATATGAGAGCATGCCACGGTCGTGAGGGTAGGCGGCGGGGTTGTGGCAGCCCTATCCGTCCCTTGTAATTCCTCCACGTTAAGCATGTGATGTAGGAGTTAGTAAATGCTTTCCATTCACTATGTAAAAAAGGCCTCTATAGTCGCGCGTTGAGGGGCTTCTACGATCCTTGGCCTTGGCAGCGTCTGCCCATTAGGTCTCTAAATGTCGACTTTATAGACACATCCATAGCGGCGTCTGCAAATGAGCTTTAATACTGACGGGGATTCGTGCGTCTCAAACTTCCCGTGCGTAGTGAGCCCTTGTTACACAGGCGCCGTGGAGCGTCGTGTCTGGGGGGTTTTGCTCGACTGTGGTCTCACGGTATCTACAGACATAATTTTCTAAGATCTTGGCGTACCTCTGGAAGCGTCACGGACCGCGGCATCAATGTCGGCGGCACCGCGTCAAAATTAGTGGCGCCGCGAAAGCGGTATGCGGCCTAATAGTTCGAATGTGCGAGCGCGTACACAATAAGGCGTCTGTGCCACTAACGCCGCGAGGCAGCTTGTATGCATTGCGCGCCTCTAGCATTATCCATTCCGAGACCCCGATCACTATAAAGGGTGCGTAAACCGTTATTCAAATACGAGACCCGTGTGGAGCGCGCAACCGGCGTGATATCTTATGCTTACGAGGCGCCTGTGGTACACGTGCATTGTCGCCGCCTCTGAGCTACGAGCCTTGATTAGATCGCTCACTGTAACTACACTCCGGTTCATAGGCGCTTGTTTTGTACTACCGTGCAGCGAACCTTAATGCACTTTCGGGCGCTTTCGTGGGTCGTTCGACTATAACTCATCTGAGAACTACAGTCGCATGTTTAAAACGATCATCCGCAATGTGCCCCCGTGTTCTGACGGTTGTTCGCAATGGTGTCGAAAGTAACACACGAGCTATAGACAGCGTTTTAGTAAGCTCGTCTGCGTTCCTTTCCGGCTATTACAGGCGTTCTTTCATAACCACGTCGTAGGGATTTAGTCGTTTTATAAATGACCATTTTGATTCTGCGCGGCGTAAGCGTTACGTATTTTTTCGGCACTTGTTCGGTGTTTTGAGGCGTTTCTTGATTCTGCTGACGGACATTTAGTCTGCGAAACCTACAAGCGCGCATCGGCGGTACGTGGTGCGTACATAGATAACGAACCTTTTCAACTATGCAAGAGAAATTGAAAATGGTAGACAGCGGCAAACACAAATATCTGAGATGGACAGGTCCGATCACAAACAAATGGCGGGACGGCGGCGGCATTGCAAATTCGTGTATCTCAGTTGTTCACACGGATGTACCCGGTTCTTGAGGGCACGCCACAAATTGTTCACAACACAAATAACACGATTCACATGCATGTATCCGGCTTTGATCGTCATGCGGCAAGGGAAAGCAATAACACGGTTCACATGCATGTATCCACGATCGTCATGCGGCAAAGGGAAAGCGAGAATCAACTCACGGTTTTACGAAACGAAATGCTGCGCCTTTAGGCTGATGACATGTTCCATAAGAAACTTGGCCATCTTCTCTCTAATATCCTCCAAATTGATGGAATCTCCGTCAAGTCAAAATCCTAATACAAAGAAAGGTAGGCGTAAGTGTTTGTGTACACATGGTCTATATTGCCAAACAAAGGTAGGCACAAGATGGGCGCACTTGAGTTACCTCGTGATGATCCAAATGAACTTGTTTCATCGCGGCCATCAAGTGGTGCACCGTGTAGAACCCACATGTCTTGTTATCGGTTTGCAACGAGCCTTTGCAATCATATGAAGAAATTACGATAAATCTCAAAGGCCCAATATCTGTGTTCCCAATATCTCGCAAACATATATTCTCAAAAAAAAAATATCTAAAATATACACGGTAGATCTAAAGTTTACCCGGCAAGTAAATATAGCAAAATCTAGAAGCATCATCAATTAATGACATGAAATATCTCTTTCCACACACCATTCATCTCACATAGATCAGAATGTATGAGTTCTAGAGGTGCCAAGAGCCTCTCCTCCACTTTGCCTTGTGAGGCTTTCGAGGTTGCTTAGATTGCACACAATTATGACACTTAGAACCTTTGGTAATGGTGAAATCTAGAATTAACGCAAGCTCACCAAAATTCACATCTAGAATTAACGCAAGCTAGATAGATGTGACACCAAACTTCACATGACACAAACGAGAATGCCAAACACTCGAATTATCATTAGTTGTGTCACAAATCGATTCACGACTTATTACAAAAATTTGTCAAACTTAGGCGAAACAAACCTCATAACCATAGCCTTCACCAATAAATTGTCCATGCTTAGACATAACTACTTTATTGGACTCCAACACTATAAAAAGATGAGGCATTATTAGACTACTTTAAAATCTTTAAGGCTGAAGTTGAAAATTAACTAGAAAGAAAGAAAAATTAACCAACATGTCTTGTTATCACTTTATCGGTTTTGCAACGAGCCTTTGCAAACATATGAAACACATGCTAGAATTTATATATGATGAATAGTTCCCCTAAAATTCATATGAAGAAATTATGATAAATCTCAAAGGCCCAATAGTTGTGTTCCCTAATGGGCTTTATTGTTTTTCACCCCATGAGTAAAAGGTGCGAGGTGCGATATCAATTAGTATCATCTTTGGTTGATGTGGAGGTAGGGAGTTTTCCCCTCCCTATATATTTGTACCAAGCCTGCTTGGGATTAGACACAACACCACAACTATAATTGGGAGTTTCAATTAGAAAATCCTAAAGGGCGTACCAGGCGCCGTAGGCTCCCGCGCTTGCGAGGAGTGCAGGGAAGGGTATTTTAGCGCCAAGCCTTACCGCACCATGTGCAATATCGCGGAGGCTGTTGCTTGAACCCGGGACCTTCCGGTTCTGGGCGGTAGACCACTTGCACCACTTGCATCGGGCCAGCCCTTCCAATTAGAAAATCCTAAAGTAGTAAAAATAATATTTTCCTTTTCCCCTCTCTTTGCACATAGTCTCTCCATCCCGTCCGTCGAATAAGGTTTTGGGAAGCGCTCTTCGGCGTGGCTGCTCCCAAATCTTCCACGGCGGTTTCTCTTCATCGGTCGTCATCCCATCGTCATAAGGCTTGCGCGGCGGGATCATCAACAAGGAACACTCATCGACTAAGCTTGCGTGATCGTCGTCTGCATCAACACCACCGGTACTTCTACATCGGCAGGTCTTACATCGTGTTCTAATCTTATTGTTCATCATGTTCAATGCATGCGGTGAACCGCTATGTTTACATCGATTTGCCATGATCATGCTTTCTTATATACTATTGGATCATGTCATGCTTCGCTATATGCTTTTAGATCATGATATGCTTTGTTATACGATGCTAAGTCATGCTAGTATGATACACATGTTTACACTAGTTGTTATGATCATGTTATGCTATATGATGTTGAATCATGCTATGATCTTGATATGCTTTTGTGTTATGCTAGTATGCTTCACATGTTTAATCTAGCTTTGCTTTCGATTCGTCATGATTTTTTTATGAAATTAATCTGGAAATTGCCTAATATCTCAACAATCCAAAAACCTTATTATAGCCTTTTTCTTGATTTAACTATGGCTTTTTCAGCGACGTCTTTGAGGCTAGAAAAATTTCTAGTGCAAATTTTAAGAGGCGGCGAGTTAAGGACATGCTCTAGCTACAGGCTAAAATGTTTTGGATTATTGTTGGCTTGCACGAGGGAAATATCTCTAGAGAGAAGATTCCAGGGGGCAACACTATCGACTGAATGCAACCATCAGATATATATTCTAAGTTGTGCATTATGGAGAGCTTTCATGACTACAAGATGGTTGCTAACCGATCTATAGTCAAGCAAGCTCATGAGGTTCAGCACATGGCAAAAGAACTTGAACTCCTTAAGTGTGTCATACCCGATGAGTTTGTAGCCGTATGCATTAATGCTAAGTTGCCTTCTTCATAGAAGAGCTAGAAAATATCGAGTTGAAAACCTGATAGCATAAACGATGTTGAGGAAAAGATTCGGGCAAAGAACACTATTGAGAAGGGGGAACCCGAGCCATTACGGCATGAATTTGGTGCGGGGAAAACCCACATGGCAAGACCAAAGGTAGGAATAAATCTTCCAATGCCAAATTAACAACTACCACCACCGAAGAAAGAAAAACAATGATGATGTGCCTTGCTACACTAGTGGAGAGCTTGGTCACTTTTAAGAGTTGGGTTTAAGGTAGTGTTGGAGTCCAATAAAGTAGTTATGTCTAAGCATGGACAAATTATTGGTGAAGGCTATGGTTGCCTCATATGGTCTGATCATTCATCAAATGGATGTGAAGACAGCTTTTCTTAATGGAGAGTTGGATGAGGAGATTTACATGGATCAGCCTGATGGGTTTGTAGTAAAAGGTGAAGAGCAAAAGGTGTGGAAGAGAGTGGGATTACTTTATCACAATCTCACTATGTTGAGAAGGTCCTGAGCCGATTTGGCTTTATGGATAGAAAGTCTTCTCCAACACCTTATGATCCTAGTGTGACATTGCAAAAGAATAAGAAGTGTACCGAGAGATCAATTGAAGTTCGTGCTCTCTGAAATTGTTGGTCCACTCATGTATCTAGCTAGTGCAACCAGGACCCGAGAAAAGGACCTTATGCTATTTTAAAGGTACAATGAGTTATGGGATTCGGTGATTCACTATTCCGGGCACCCAATTGCTAGCTAGAGGGGATATAGTGATGCGGCTGGATTTCGATATTGATCAAATCTACGCCACTAGTGGGTATGTTTTGACTCTTGGGGGGTGGCGCGGTGTCATGGAGGTCTTGTAAACAGACTATTTTGACTAAATCAACCGTAGAGGCAGAACTTACTGCTTTGGATACAGCTATGCTCTGTTATATGATGCTAAGTCATGCTAGTATGATACAAATGTTTGCACTAGTTGTTATGATCATGTTATGCTATATGATGTTGAATCATGCTATGATCTTGATATGCTTTTGTGTTATGCTAGTACACATGCTTAATCTACCCTTTCGATTCGTCATGATTTACTTTTATGAAATTAATCTGAAATTGCCTAATATCTCAACAACACGGTGGTTATTCACTGAATGGAAACGCAAGCGCACAACTTCAATTGAAGCACTCTACTTACTTTCATATATTTGCGGTGAACCAAAAACTTTTGCGTCCTCGTCACCTCCTTAGCCGTGGGATTGAAAACACGCTCAGTAAGCCTACACATGAGTAAAATGTAAAATGTCACATTCTTTTTTTTTTTTATTTTTTAGTAACATAATTAAGAAAAAAAATGCATGGGTCGAGTTGTAGGTTAGGAAACACTCAGCGCTTTTATTGCGGTTTTCAACGGGCGTGTCGACTTCAAGGCGGGCGCGAGTCAACGAAATAAACCCTCCTCCACTTGATAGCAATGACAACGGCAATCCGGTGTCCACGGGGTTATGTGCAAACATGACAAAATCCTTGTCAAGATGTTTCCTTAGGCCCCATTCTAGATATGTAATGCCCATCTTTGCCGGGCCCGCCCGGTCGACCCCTTCGAAGGTCAATGGTTCGGGATCAAGAAAGCCAACCGACAAAGACATGGCCCTAGCTTCCCACTGAAAGCGGGCATCTAGGAATAGAGGCATGCAAAGCAAATTTAGCAAGCAAATAGATGAAGAGGCATCCCAATTCCCAGTGAGTGCGAGAATAGAAGAAATTGTACTCACGGTGTCATGCGGCGAAGGATGGACACATCAATACATCCGGTGCCATGAGGTCAAACAAATCGTCGAAACCCACATTGATCGCGGCCTCTTCGTGCGTGTCACGCCAAAAACCTCTTTTCGCGAACACTGCGATAAACGCCACATTTTGCACATTTGTGGTACGCTTGCTACACGCACCACCACTCATGAAGAGCGGCACAAGAAGGCCACGCCTTTTGAAGATCTTGGGGTGATAGCATTGGAGATCCATGCTTGGTAGTTAGGGTTGGGCGGTCGCGAGCGAAGGGCATTCGAAGCCACTCCCAAGCTGCGGGTCCACTGAGCTCATCTATTGCAACTCCGGGCTCTGCTCTAACCGCTTTGGCCTCAATTCCATCTCAAGCTGCAGCATCCGGTCCGGGCTGCGTCAATGGCTAAAGCGCGGTACTCTGCTGCGAACCACCTACGGGGGCTAGAGGTGTTGGCGGGCGTTGAGCGATGGCCTTGTAATTCCATCGCCTCGGCTTAGCCACGAGCTCATCTATGCACATGTCGCGGCACCAAGGCTTCCAACCAACCGAACTGTACATACCACCCACATGCCCGGATGCCCCCCTCTGTAGTAACATCTCGTAAGCCACCACATGGAACCATCATCTGTCTTCCAATCAACCCATGTAGACATACCACGCAGACGCCACATGCATTCTAGGGTGCCAGGGCCCCCGTGAGCTCATATCTTTCCCTTACACCAATGACATCGGAAGGGCGGGCTGCCTTCTCTAAAACTATCTCGAGATAAAGACCGAGCCTCTTCACACGAGGTCCAAACAATTTCAGCCTTGTCACGACACACTAGCGGTATGCTCAATGCACGCAAAAAGCCCGAGCAAGGTTACGTGGATATTTGTCCCAAGGATTACGGATTCCTTTGGCGGCCAATTCCTGTCCTCCTTAAGCCCACTCTTTGGAGAGTGCCGCATAATCAACTATCCCAAGGCACCTCATTTAATAGGCGAAAAAAAAATTCAGGCTACATTGCGTCTTTTGTCTCTTCCCTTTGATGATGTGTTGTCGCTTCTTTGTTGGATCGAAATCACTGAAGTAGCTTCATCACCTGAACAGATTTGAAAATTTCAGTCGCCTGGAAATTAGCAAGGCCCTAATATTATACTGATTCAATTACAGTATTAGGCGTCTATGAGGACTACACAAACCACGAGAGGCACGAGATCACAAAAAAATGTGGTTCAGGGAATAGAGGAATATGAACAAACTATAGTTTAGTAACAGTTCATTTAATAGGCACATTTTTGTAAGACAAAGTAGTAGTAGTACTCTACAGAGCAATCAGTGTTCTTGAGCATGTATATTCATCTATAAAGAAAATATGAAACAGTAGTCGCAGTTTCCTATGACCCATGTTTTAGATCGCGCGCTATGAAATTTAGAGGCGGCACATTACGGATGCTATTGCCGCTATAGCGGTCGCTATAAGCGGCGCTATGGTCGTGCTATAGCGGCGCTATGGTCGTGCTATAGCGCGCTATTTGCAACAATAACGTCGGCATGCATTTCACGCTATAGCGCTATTTTGTTTTCAAATAAAAGGAAATCGGGACAAGTATACAATTATAATTTGATAAGTGATAATGATAACCATATAATAAAGTTCTCATCCTCAAAACAAACAACCATGAAGGCAAACAACCATTAAGGCATCAAGTCAAGTACATAAGCAAACAACCATAAAGTTCTTTGAAATCACTCAATCACTAACAATTAGGCTAGGTGATCAATTTGCCAATAAGCGCCATAATAGCGCTATGGCGCTATTTGAGCTTAGTGCGCTATAGCGCCAATAGCGCGAATAAGCGCCAAAAAGTGCAATAACGTAGCACGAGCTGCTCTATTGGCGCTACGACAATAAACAGCGGTAGTAGCAGTTTCCTATGACAAAAACACACAGATATCAACATTATAGTAGAAGTCGGGTATCTTTGTTCAGTATCTACAACACCATTATATCCATCGAGGACAAAATTATCACCTTTTCCTCACTTACGAGGCGACAAATTGTGTGCTCCTATCTCTTCCCGCCTGATGATGCGTTGATGCCTACTTGTTGGATGGAAATCACTTGAAGTTGCTTCGTCGCTGAACAGTTTGAAAATTTCAGTCACCTCGAAAATAGCGGGGGCCTAATATTATACAGTTCAATTCTATAATAGGCACTCTATGAGGACTACACAAACCACTGAGGTAGAGAACAACAAAATGAAGTTCGGGAATAGAGGAATATAAACAAACTGTACTTTAATAACAGTTGTTTTAATAAGGACATTCTGTAAGGCAAGATAGTTGAAGAACTCTACAGAGCGATCATTGTTCTTGAGCACGTATATTCATGTATAAAGAAAATAAGGAGCAGTATTTGCAGTTTCCTATGACAGAAACACACAGATAACAACATTATAGTAGCACTCTGGTGTCAGGTTCAGTATCTACAACTCGACATATCCATCGAGGATAAAATTATGCAGTTCAATTCTGTAATAATAGCGTAGTCTATGAGGACTAAACAAACCAAAGAGGCAAGAGAACAAAAAAAAAAATGTAGTTTAGAAATAGAGGAATATAAACAAAAGCGTAGTTTAGCAACAGTTGGTTTAATAGGATCATTTTGTAAGATAGTTGTACTCTGAGCGCGTCGTGTTTCTTGAGCACGCATATTCATCTATGAAGAGAACAAGCGGCGGTAGTTGCGGTTTTTCTATGACAAAAACACCGCAGATAATAACATTATAGTAGCAAAAACATTATAGTAGCGTCATGTATTGTTGCGATCAATTGTTCATCTACAACTCCATGTATCCATCGAGGACAAAATTATCACCTTTCCTCATGTATAGGCGGCGAAAAATTCAGCCCATGTATCCATCGCATGCTCTCTATCTATCCACCTAATGATGATGCGTTGATGCTGCGTTTGTTGGATGGAAATCACTAAAGTAGCTTCATCGCACTGAGCAGTTTTGAAATTTCAGTCGCCTTTGAAAATTAGCGGGGCCTAATATTATATAGATTCAATTTTGTAATAGGCGGTCTATGAGGACTACACAAACCATTGAGGCGTAAAACAAAAAAAAATGTAGTTCGGGAATAGAGGAATATAATCAAAGCGTACTTTAGTAACTGTTGTTTTAACAAGGACATTTCGTGTAAGACAAGATAGTTTAAGTACTCTCGGAGGCAGTCATTGTTCTCGAGCACGTATATTCATGTATAAAAGAAAATTAAGCGGCGGTATTTGCGGTTTTTCCTATGACGACAAAACACACGAGATAACTACATTATAGTAGCGGTCCAAGTGTCAAGTTCAAGTATCTACAAGTGCACAGTAGTTCAAGTAACCATTCATGTAATAGGCAATTTTTTTAAGACAAGATAGTATTATAGATAGTTGTCATGTTTCTTGAGCACGCATAATCATCTATCAAGAAAATATGCAGGCCCCATAGTTGCGATTTTCTATGACAAAAATACTAGATAACAACATTGTAGCGGTCGGTTATCGGGTTCGGTATGTACAACTTCGGTATATCCATCTTAGGATAATTACGTAGATAAATTATGTAATAGGCGGTCTATGAGGACTAAACAAACCAAAGAGGCGAGAACAAAAAAATGTAGTTCAGAAATAGAGGAATAAACAAAGTGTAGTTCAAGATCCAACAAAATGTAGGCTAGGAGATCGAGGAGGAGGCCAGCGTTTGGGAGATGACGAAGCGGTGCTCCCTTCGCTTCGGGTGGAGGATGAAGCCGGCGTAGAAGGTGGGCTGGCGGACTGCGGTCTCCCCTAGAGATGGTGCCTCGTACCACGGTGGGCTGAGTTGCGGACGGTGGGGAGGGCGGCCTCGTCGTAGCCGGTGCGATTATCGGCCGGATCGCGTCGCGAGATGGATCGGAGGTGGGTTGGGCGGTGGTCATGCGCGGATCGCCGTCGGCTTGAAACCCGAGAATGGCGAGGGCGGTGGTTGGATCTTGCGGTGGTGGTTGTCAACGGCGGGCGCGGCGCGTCAGATACCCTAGAATCGCTGTGAGGACGCGGATGAGGAGTGAAATGAATCGCTGTGAGGAGGCGGATAGGGTTTTATGCGTTTTCGCGAATCTTTGGGCGCGCAAATTTTCGGAATGGGCGGGCACAAGGTAAAGATCTCCGCACTCATGTTTCTCTATTTACTTCCTCTATGTATCCTAGTCATCAAGATTCTCTCTTTTTCATAGTACTTTTGCCCGTACTCATCTCTTCTTTATATCTCTACTGTATACCAACTACTCTCAGTGGGACCCACTTATAACGATATCTAAATATATTCATGTGAGATCTAGTTTTGAAGGATTTATTGATACGAATTTAATGGTGCAATCAATTTTAATTTAGCCTTTTCATTTGTGAGTTATAACATTTTAAAGTCACATAAAGTAGTGGGGCCCGCCTTTCTCTCACCTTCCCTCCCTTTCCTCCCTCGCCAAGCGCAGCAGGCTGGCTGAACCACGCGGGCCCGTGTCGGGCGTCGCGGAGGCTCCGCTCGACGGCGAACTTCCAAGAACGAGGGGAGTTACGGGGAGCATACGCTTGGCTCCCGGTAGGCGGTCGCGGCCAGATTTTCTTGCAAACCCTGATCTTGGAGGAAACCTCCCCAAAGATACCAGTGCGGTCGGTCCGAAATTGCATCCGGGAGAAGGCGCGTGGTGGGACCTTCCCCGCCCGGCATGAAAAACTCGAGGAGGCGGGGTGAAGAGTGAAATGATTCGCTGTGAGGAAAACGAAAATGATAGTATTCTCAAAAGTGCGTATGAATACATATTTCTCTCAAAAAAAAACAAAAATGGTAGTTTCCGATTTTTCCGTAGTCGTTTTTCGAGTTTTTTCCGATTGTTGCCTAAACGGAAATGGAAGTGGTAACCGCGAAAAAATGAAAATGATAATGGTAAAAATAAATGGAAATGAAAGTGGAAACAGTTTTTGCCCTCTTCCGATCGTTTCCTCAAGATTCCCGTATTTAAGCGGTAATTTCCGTTGGTTACCGAATCCGGGGCACACACAACCAACATGCACATAAGGCAAATATTTTTTTGGAAACTACCCTCCGTCCCAAAAAAAAGAATGACGTTTTTGACTTTTTAGACATCGTGTTTGACCATCCGTCTTATTCAAAAAAGTTGTATAAGATCGTATCAATTTCGTTCTCTCTCATAGTAATTCTAAAATTGATGTTTTTCTTTCTAAAATGTTGTAAAATCATTCTCTATCATGCTATTCTTACACATTTACGACTATTGTAAAATTTTATCAATTCACAAGATTTACACATGTCTCATATAGTTGATGAAACTACGAAGCGAGATGTATAAGATTAGTGAACAATGTAACTAGTATATTGCCTTGGGGAAATAATAACCAAATTAAAAAATGGGAAGATCTTGCTAATAAGATATGAAAGTCTCTAGTTTAAAACTTTTTTGATTTGGCATTTGTCTTGTAAAGGGAAACTAGAGGTCTCAATTTCAAAAAAAAAAAAATGAAAATTAAAATTTAAATGTTTTAAGTGACCTCGGATAGCCAAACCACCAATGTTCGATTGATCCTCTGAGTAGCATGCAAAGGATGAACACCGGTGAGATGTTTTAATTTGTTGTAATCCACATGTTATATTTTTGTGTGGGGATATGGTGTTTGTGATTAATATCTAATTATCTATGTTGTGTTGTATTTCTCTAAATCATGTGTTTGCGTGGATGTTTTTGATTGCAAAATGAAATGATGAGTGAACAAGTGACAATGGTGTATATTCATGTTTGCGATGGTGTTAAATTTATGATTCTCGTCTCATGAATGAGACAGATGTATAAGATTCGTGAACAATCACTAGCACGATGTCGGATGTGGAAACAACCAAATTGAGAATTAATTGTAGATCTCACTAAGTTATGAAACTCTCTACGTTCAAACTTTTTTGATTTGACAATATCTTGTAATGGAAAACTAGCTAGGTCTCAATTTCAAAAAGAAATTTGAAAAAAAAAAGTTTTAAATGACCTCCAAAAAGACAAACTACCAAATATCCATGAAACTTTGTAGTTTACAACCTTTTGATTTGAGATCATCTTGTCATGGGAAAACATGTAGAGTTTGAAAACATTTATCTTACGGACCAAATTATAGATTTCCATGCGGCCCGAGGCACGGCGGCATGGCACGGCCGCGATATTTTGGCCCGGCCCGAAGCACGGCACACCCCGGTCATGGCACGGGGCAAAAGTGCGTGCTTGGGGCGACCCCTCAAGCACGGGGGCGACAAGACACGCGTAAGAAAGGGGAGGCACGGTGAGGCTCGATTGGCAAATATAATGGTGATAATATTGTACATATACTTGGTATAATATTGTACATATACTTGGTATAATATTGTACATATTTGGTATATTAGTTCCGATATTAGCATCTTGCACTGGCCAGTTTATCATCGAGGCCTACCAAATTTCAGTGTTAACACATGCCTCCTCAATTTTTGGGTAAAAGTACCTTTTGCTCCAAAATTGACCATAGTCCTCGAGAATCAACACCAATTATTCTTTTTCGAATAAAAAACTTGAACCAAACCTTCAATGGACCGGGGCATTTCAAGAAGAAATCAAGCCCACTTGAACGGTTGTTCAGAAACTTCCCAACATGCCGCTCGGCATTCCAATCTGTTTTTGGGATACGCCGCCACGATCTCATTCATGGTTTCCCACGATCCCCTTACGGCCTATAGTAGTAAATAAGACGAAGCACACCCGGCTCTCCCTTTACCTCAATCCAGTATACTCCTTCATCTCTGTCTCTACCTTCTTGCCCTTTGCTTCACTAAAATATCAAGCTCACCGATGGCCGGTCCAATACGCAACCTTGGCAAGCGCTTGAGCCGAGGAAGAGAGAGGAGGAAGCCACGGTCCTCATCGCCGAAGTTGGGTGAGTTTCATTACTTGATTTGCTTCTTGTTTTTCTTGTAATCTGTTCTTAACGCAACCCTTCGCTTTTGTTTAGAGATTCCTCGGCCGGAGGTAGAGGCGGGGGGCACGTACTTCCCGATGTGAGGAAAACAACTCCGCCGGTCATCCCAATACGGGTGCAAACTCGGCCTCCTCCGATTCTTCATCCTCTTCATCGATCGGAGTTGGAGTATTCACGCTCCTACGTCGAGAGCATCCGCGCGGAGACGAGGCGGGTTCGAATGAGTACTCCGGTACTCTCAAAAGATGTCCGAGAAGGAGCCGGAATGGGAGGAGCAAATGGCGGCAATTGTCAAGGCGCATCGGGTGGTTTGTCTTATGAAAAACCCCGATCTATCTCTCGATTCAACACTTTGCTTTCCCCGTAGAATTTGATCTTTCAATTGCAACGCTATCTGCCGAAAAACGCCGGATGATTCGCTATCGGCACCGTGATCGCGGACAAGGTGAACGCCCGGTGTGCGGCGGTGCACCACCTCGACCGCGTAAATGACCGCATCGATGATCTCGCCGCTCATGGCCTCTTCGCCGGTGCGGGCATGAGCGTGGCGGCGATGGCGACGCAGCGGGAGGAAGACCTCTCCCGCTACCCGGCGGGCCGGCACCAATAACCCGGCGAACCGACACCGATCCGAGTCGTTGTTCGCCAATATATGCGAGCACGCGCCACCCGACATCGCCGAGCCATCCCTCTAGCAAAGGTCTTGAAAGGCTATTCTAAAGCCTTTTAGTAATTTGCCACACTTGTTTTGCCTAAGAATCTTGCCACACTTCGATTTGAGACATGTGTGTTATTAGTTGTGATATATAGTACTAACTACATAATCCAAGTGCTATATATTTATTTCTCAAATATGTGTGGATGTTTTGCTCTTTTGAGCAGTGACAGTTCTAATGAAATCTATCCAAATTATCTATCAATTTGAAAGCATATATACAGTATGTTGCACACCAAGATAATTAGGACAATTTTACTCTAGCGGAGCAAATAAAAATAGGCATCTCTAGCTACTCCTATGAAGCATTTGAGGGCGTTTTCCTTTTATTTTCTATTGAAAAAATGAAACAAATTTTAAAAAATAGAAATAGTCCCGACGGGCTACATTGGCACTTTGGCACTATGGCCTCACCAAGCATGCACGGGAGAATCGAGGAATAGACAAATGTATGTATGAGGATCAACGAGCGGGCGGGCGCTTGCCGCCGCTGCGCGTAAATTCAACGCCGCTTTGTCGGTGGCATGCCTAGCGTAAGGACGCGGTCGCCCACGCGACGAGGCCGCGAGGCTGCTCCGCCGCTTGAGAGCAAGTAATACAGCCGGCAAGCGGCCGCATGGCCTTCTCCCCACCCCACCCATACAAAGAGTTAGCTCTTTCTAATTAATATAGGACCCACTTGTCTATCTCACATATTGTTCTTGTGCCCAAGCCGGTTTGTAAGCTTTACAGACCAAACTTACAACTACCATAATACTTGCTCGAAAGGCGGGCGTCTTACGCGGCGGGAGTACAAGATCGTATATATCTGCGTATCGATAGTGCGTATCTCGATACCGACAAGCAAAATCGTGGAAGTATTCGGGGTAACGTCTGGCTGGTCTGCATGCGAGTAGGAGTACTAGGCGGAGTCAGTCCTTCGTCCCGCGTCCCGGTGCCTCGCCGATGGAGACGGGCATCGGTATAATGATGACATCGCTGCGCCGATGGCGCATTACAGCGCGCGAGCGAGACCGCCTAAGCTACTCTACGCAAAGGTATGCACGCACGCAAGGTGTAAATGTTAGAGACGCGCTCTATCAAAAAAGGCGTTGGCATTCATTACACTGTAGTACTAGCACCGGTCATGTCATCGCAGGCCTCACCGCCGCTGCCCCCTCCTAAAAAAAAAAAAAAGCCTACTCCTCTCCGTCCCAAAATAAACGCAATTTTTTTACTTTTACAAACAAAGTGTTACAATATTACTATCACCCTCCTATTCTTTTTCTTTCTTTTTTTTTCTCCTTTTTTAATTTTCTTTTTTTTTTTTCTTTTTTTTTTTCTATACCAACAGGTCCTACTTATAATTTTATCAAAATATATCCATGTGAGATCTTATTTTAAAGGTTTTATTAAAATAAATTTAATGGTGCAATCGAAATTTGATTTATTTTTTTGGTTCAAGAGTTATAACCCTTTTTATGCCCATAGACATGTGGGACATGTTGATGATGTGGCACAAGGAAGGGTTAGTGGGCTTTAGTGAGGTGGCATGCTAGTGGGGTGATAGTGGGGTGGTGAGGTGGCATTGTGTTACTCTAAATCATGTGTTTGCGTGGATGTTTGATTATTAAGGGCACTCACAATGCTAGAAACTATATCATGGTTTCTAAAGTCTTGGACATTGTGTCAAGAAACTATCTCCCACAATACAATTTTCTATCATGATGTCATATGGCCCACTTGTCACTCTCACAAATTGTCTTGGTTTACGTGAAGACCTCTGGTTTCTTAGTTAGACTTGGTTTCTTGTGTGTTTTTCCTCTCTCTCTTCAATAAATATAGCACCACATCAGCAAAAAAGCAATAAATAGAGGGGTAATAAATGAGGATAGAAACCATGGTAGAGTCTCGCATTGTGAGTGCTCTAATTGCACCCTGAGATGATGAATGAACAGTGGTATATTCATGTTTGCCGTGGTGTATAATTAAGATTCGTGAACAATCACTAGCATGGATGTCGATGGGGAAACAACCAAATTGAGAATTAATTGTAGATCTTACTAAGTTATGAAACTTTCTAGTTTAAAACCTTTTGATTTGGCATTATCTTGTAATGGAAAACTAGGTCTCAATTTTTTTTAAAATAAAGTAAAACAAATGAAATTTGGAAATTTAAATTTTTGAATGACCTCCGACAAACTACCAATATAAAGATTAAAGACTGTAGTTCCCAAATATCCATGAAACTTTGTAGTTTACAAGCTTTTGATTTGAGATCATCTTGTCATGGATAAACATGCAACTCGAGACATACAAATCGCGTATTGGGAAAAGAGCGCGTCGTCCATTTACTTGCTTTGATGCGTTCCGCGGGCCATGCATGTACGTCGTCGCCGACCGCTCCCCGCCGGAGTGCTCACCGCCGCCAGCTCCTCGAACGCCTTTGCATTATATATTGCGAACGCACCCGTATTATTGCCGCTCACCGGTGAGGGCGGGGCCGCCTGTTCACGCCGCCGCCGCACCGCACCCCCACCGCCGCCTCTTGCCATGGAGAACCTTCCGCGGGAGTTGCTTGAGGACATTGCGCTTCACATCGCCATGGCCGCAGAGGATCTTATGGAGGACCTCTACAATCATACACCACCCGTACTGACACGAAGCGTGCGCGGCGCCATCTTTGGACGGAGCATCCCACTAGACCGGTCTTTAACGACGGTGGCGGCGGGTCGACGCCGACGGCGGCTACGCTCTGCTCCGGGCCGCCGTACTACTCGCGCGAGTATCGCGCGAGTCTCATCACCGAGCTCGCCGAGGTCGGCAACCCGAGGCGCATTTCGAGGCGTGCATGTTCCGCGTGTTCGTGGAAGGTCAGCGACAATCGCCTCGCCGCCTCTCAACAAGCTAAAACAAGCCGCCGACTCGGGGCATGCACCTGCCGCTATGTGCACGCCTTACTTACTCCTCAAACAGAACGCCGCCCCGCCGATGACGACCATGCCCGAGAGGTGTTGCGGA
Organism: Hyparrhenia diplandra; assembly: GCA_015847255.1. Classification (NCBI taxonomy): domain Eukaryota; kingdom Viridiplantae; phylum Streptophyta; class Magnoliopsida; order Poales; family Poaceae; genus Hyparrhenia; species Hyparrhenia diplandra. The sequence continues at coordinate 100,754 of JADLZK010007154.1, read as the reverse complement.
GATTGAGGAAGAAGATACGGCGAGGTGGCAAAAATGTTGGGGAGCTTGAACTGCCACCGCGCACTTCAACAATGCAATGGCAAAGGTGGTGATGGACGCCATTGAAGGTAAGCGACTTCGTCTTCCTCCTCCTCGCCCAACCGGTGCCTCGCCATGACGGGCATCGGTGCGATGGGAAGATGAGGCACCGCAGTTTTACTACGGCTTAATCGGCGGCATTGCGGAACGATGAGTATAGTGCTAGCGGGATTTTATCCACAATGCCGTGGCGTGTCACGGGGTGTACCGCAGCGAGGAGTGTAGGATTCGCGGCGAGTGTGATAGGTTAATCTCTACCGCAGAGCGGTGGGCTCGATCTAGAGGATGATGATGCCGTCCGAGCGGCGTCTCATTTGTGTGCATGCATATGCGCGGTGATGCATGTATGCATTGATTGATGTTCGATCGATCCTCCGAGTAGCGGTGATGAACCCTAAGATGTTTTAATTCGTTGTAATCCATGTGTTAAATTTATTTGCGATTCTCACCGCCCGGCGCCACACGCCCATGGCCGCCGCGAGCACCTCGCCCATGACGAGCTAGCCGACTCGGGCTGGACTCTCACCCTTCTTGCTCATTCGATAGCATAGATAGCAACGCTCTAGGTTCTCGGGGTATGGTGGTTGTCCACCCGCCTCTAGAGACCTCATCTCCGTGACATCCACAAGACGCCGGTGTCTTTGCCCCCATGTCGGAGAACTTTTCGGGGCTCAAGAATTTTAATCTGTGGTCAAAAATCGTAATCGAATGGTCAAACGAGGGGATTGTAAATATGACGAATGGTCAAACAGGGGATTGTAAAAGTCAAAAACGGACTTTTATTTGTGGGACGGAGGGTGTATGTTACGCACTGCGTGGTCGAAAAAAATAGCTGTTCGGCTGATTTTGGCCGATGGCTGATTGAATAGTATTCGTGAGAGAGAGAATAAGCTGAAATAAGATAAGCGAAGTCTCAGATACTGCGTCCGCCCTTCGCCCCTCGCCCGGCCCAATCGGTTGCCTCGCCGATCGAGACAGTGCGATCTTTGATGGAACTGCGCTAACGATGGCAGACGTGCGCCCTCTTGGCGAGAGGGTGTGTGGGATATGCAAACGATACACATGCAAGGTCATAGAAAAAAAAATTAATTTTGAAACCTATATTTGCTATACACACGCGCGCAACATGAATCTATTCTCCTCCACGTACACAAGGCAATCACTCCACACTATCGACTACTCCCACTACCACCTTGCTACCCGAGAAATGAGCGTGGTTGGGCTCTATAGCCCCCTTATCGATCAAAATTACACAGAGCCCTACCTAATAAGCCCCACCTAAATTTTTATTCGTAATTACATAGATTAGAGGGCTAAGATGTATTTGAGATTGATCAGCCCGTCCCTATTTTTTTTTCCCGGCTTCGTCAATGATTCATCGCTGCTACGCCTTGCTACCTGAGAAATGAGTAGCTTTCCTAGGTTTTTTTAACCCCATCGTGTAACTAGAGGACAACTCTTCCAGGACGGGCATCAGTGCATATTGGGAGACAACCTGCGGGCGCCACGGGCGGAATGGGGGCCACCGCCGCGGTGGGTGTACTGCAGAGGAGGAGTGTAGGATCCGCTGGGTCGAGTGTGGTATGTTCTTCATTTCTACAAATAAGGTATTGGTATAAGCAGGCGGCCTATATGTATGTGTGTGTGTGTGTGTGTGTGTGTGTGTGTGTACATTTATCTATAGCTTAGCTCTCTAGCTACATGATCTAGATCGATCAAACAACTTTTGCTAGCTTTTGGTTGTGTGCATGCATGGATTGGGTTGATGTTCGATTGATTCTCTGAGTAGCATGCAATGATGAACACTGGTGAGATGTTTTAATTCATTGTAATCCTTGTGTTATATTTTAATTGTGTTGTATTTCTCTAAATCATGTGCTGCGTGGATGTTTGATTGCAGCTGAAATGATGAGTGAACAGAGCGGCAATGGTGTATTCATGTGTTAAATTTATTTGCGATTCTCACCGGCGGCGGCCACGCGACCATGGCGCCCGTGAGCACCTCGGCATGGCTAGCTAGCCACCTCGGGGCTGAACTCACACGGTCACACCCTTCTCTACCTTGGAACCTCGAGGCTCGTCGGCTTGGAGGTTATGCCTGTCCGTTGACGCCGCCGTAACGCGACCTCATGTCCGCCGACCACGCAGCAATGGCCGCCGCTACCACCTCGGGAGTGCCTTTCCGCTCTCCGGATGAACTCGATCTTTGCCTTCTCTCTCCTCGGCACCTCGAGGAATGGTCAATGGTCAAACGGTTATAAATATCGCCCTGTGTGGTCAAACGTCGCCCGGAACAAGCCATGTCGGACTTTTATTTGTGGGACTCAGGGTGTATGCCCCTCTCCACCCGTCCCCGCCTCGAATAGTGTGTTCAAAGGAATTTTGGGCGATGGTGCTTTCCATAATTCTATTTGACCTCGGAGAGTCGAATTGGCTGAAATAAGATCCCCGAAATCGTACACGCCACCGTCGGTGTCAGCTCGGTAGGGAGCCTAAACCCGCTCATCCAATATCGCATACTAGTAACGCTAGGTTATGGGGATCACGGTGGTGGTCCTCCTCCGAAGAGACCTCATCTCCGCTAACATCCACAATATGCCAAGGATACGCCATGCAAGGACATAGACTCAAGAACCCTAATTTTTCTTTTTAATATGTGGTAAAAACTTGTAACTAGTCTTTCTCCATCATAGTAACTCCAAAATGATGGTTTTTCTTTCTAAATTTTTGTCAAATCATGCTCTATCACCTTGTATTCTTACTTCTATTACTCTTGTCATGTTTCATCGATAACATTTCAATTTTAAATTTCAAAAAATTACAACTCAAACATCAATTTTGGACCACCTAGTGATTTTAACAAGAAATCTTACGACGGCCGTTGGGATAGTATGCCCGAAAAAAGCCGTCCTATTTTTTTCCATTGCAAAATGTTTCTTGCTGCGTCATTTCTTGATCCGACGACGTGCGGTAACATTGTTCACTAGAGTTACACATGTCTTAACGTTTATGAAACTACGAGAGAGATTTCTAAGATTTGTGAACAATGTCACTAGCACTATGTTGGATGGGGAAAAAACTAAAATAAGAATTGTAGATCTTGCTAAGTTAGGAAACTCTCTAGTTTAGAACTTTTTGATTTGACATTATCTTGTAATGGAAAACTAGGTCTCAAATTCAAATAAATAAATACATAAATGAAATTTAAATGTTTTTTAAGTGATGTCGGATAGACAAACCACCAACATACCGATTGTAGTTCTCAATTATGAAACTTTGTAGTTTACAACCTTTTGATTTGAGATCATCTTGTCATGGAAAACATATACATGCTCTGATCCCACAAATAAAAAGATGTTTTTGACTTTTACAATCCCTTGTGACCATTCGTTTTATTTAATTTTTATGCAAATAATAAAAAATAAATGATTATAAAAGTATCTCTAATGATAAAATAAATCATAACAAAATATCTAAATTTTTTAAAATATTTTGAATAAGACGAATGGTCAAACAAGGATTGTAGAAGTCAAACAAAGGACTTTTATTTGTGGGACTCAGGGTGTAGCCTTCTTTGAAAACATTTTGTACTCCGTATCTTATGCCTCTGAGCATTGGGATAGTGCACCGGCCAGCCCCGCTCATTACGCCCCGGCAATGGCCGCCGCAGCACCCGCGTGCCCTGCCGCCACCAATGAACTTCGATCTTTGCCTTCTCTCTTACCGGCCTCGGTGGCTCGTCGATTATTTTTCGCCGCGTTGCAATTGCACAAACCATAGCCAGAGGCCGCCACGCGTTGAGTTCTCCACCAAAAGCCCCTCCGACCCGTCCCGCCTCGGCCCGCCATGTTCAAAACCTTCCGCTGCGTTGCTGGTGCTTTCCATAACTTCGATTTGACCTCGGCAAGGAAGTCATTGGTCCCATGGAGGCGATCCCCACTCCGCCACATGTTCGGCACATGCCAAAGTCGGTGTCGAGGCGACTCGGTAGTGGGAAACCCGGAGCATCCAATAGACCATACTAGTACCGCTAGGTTATGGGGATCACGGTGGTGGTCCTCCCGGCAAGAGACCTCATCTTTGCAACACCGTGCACTCGGTGTGCCGCAACGTCGGAGACCTTCATAGCTCAAGAACCCTAATTTTCTTTTAATATGTGGTAAAAACTTGTAACTAGTCTTTCTCCATCATAGTAACTCCAAAAATGATGGTTTTTCTTTCTAATTTTTGTCAAATCATATTCTTCGCTCTTGTATTCTTACTTCTATTACACTTGTCATGTTTCATCGATAACATTTTAATTTTAAATTTCAAATATTACAACTCCAAACAACAATTTTGGACCACCTAGGGATTTTAAGACCGTCAAGAAATCTTCGCCCCGCCGACATGCATGGAGTTTTAGGTTGGGCGAAAAAGCGGAGCATATACCGAAGAGTGGCGTACATCCGTCCCTTCTAGCCCAAATGGTGCCTCGCCATAACGGGCATCCGCGAGTTAAAATGTCTGCGTTTATGAAACGTCTCGAGAGGTGTGGTGTGATTTGTGAACAATGTCACTAGCACTATGTTGGATCCGGAAAAACTAAAATAAGAATTGAGGATCTTGCTAAGTTCAAACTCTCTTGTTTAGATATCCTGATTTGAGCACGGATATCATTCATGGAAAACTCGGTCTCAAATTTGTGATCTTCACACAAATCAAACTTTCTATTTGTAGTGCTAGCGGATAGACAAACTATTGCTACCTCCTTTTTCTCCTCAATGGTGTTGTCGATCAAACAAACTAATTGGATAGCTTTTTGGTGGCAAACGTGATGGTTGATGTTCTCGACAAATAAATTAATTTGATCGATCATATGCATGGTTTATGTTGAAAAGATCCTAAGTAGGAGTATGCATGAAAAAAAAGATATTTTATTAGTAAAGTAATCATGCAATGTGTTATATTTTTCCAAATTTGTGCTATTTGGATGTCCTTCTCCTCTCTTCCTCCTCCCCCCCCCAAACAAGAGTTGTTCTTCCTATAGAAAGCTCGGACTATGTGATTCTCTGGGGGGAACACTACTACGAGAAATGAACTTCCGTGGCGGGCATTTTAGATTTTCCGCGGCGGGCATTAGGTCCGCCACTAGGAGTGCTAGGGTAGGGTCACGTTAATCGAGCGATTAACCGATTAACCGTGGCGGGCAAATGTCCGCCATTTTTCGCAAAAACCATAACTAGAGGCGGACTTTTTAACAATGCCCGCCACGGAAAATAGAGATAACCGCGGCATGGAAAACCTTACGATGCCCGCCATGGTAAATAAATTAAAAAATAACAAAAAAAAAAGAAAAACCCGATCCGAACCCATGGGCCCGGATGCGGCCAATCTGCCCGCCAGGGTGTTCGCCATGAAACGCCCTTCGGCGCCCGCCGGGACCTGCATCCGCCACGGATCCGGGAACCCTAAGGGGAAGGAGAGCTCTCCACTCCTGGGCTCGCCGAGCTCGGGTTCCACGCCTCCTCGCCGGGGGGAAGCCGGGGAAGTACTTCGACCGCATGATCCGTCTTAGGATAGGGCCATATCCGCCGAGGAACCCGGATCCGACCGATCTCGACCGCCGACCGCCGTGCCTGAAGCCGCCACTTATTCTTGCTCTTGCCGGCGACGGCTAATCCGCCCGCCGGTCGCCGGCGGGAGGGGAGACTATGCCCGGCGGGTGTTGTGGGATATCGAGGGCGACAACCCGCCGGATCCGCCGGATGTGGAAGACCGCCAAGATCCGGCCCGCCCGACCGCATGGAGTTTTAGGTTGCCACGACTTGGCGGAGCATATACGAAGAGTGGCGTACATCCCCGTCCTATAGCCCAAATGGTGCCTCGCCATGATCCCATCGGGAACCGACCAAAACCATGGAGGAGAGGGTCTCGGGTGGTGTGGTGTGCTCCGTGTGGAAGGGGAGGGTGTAGGATCCACGCTCGAGTGTATGAGGGGCTTCGGTCCGAGGAGAGTTTGCGAGTAGATATCACCGTTGGAATCCAATCATTCAAGTTGAACCCTTGTGATCTTCACACAATCAAACTTTCTATTTGTAGTGCTAAAAGAACGATCTATTGCTACCTCCTCTTTCTCCATGGCGGTGTTGTCGATCAAACAAACTGAATTGGATGATCCCTTTTGGTAACCGTGGCGGTTATGTTCTCGATCGAACAGATTAATTTGATCCGATCATATGCATGGTTTATGTTGAAAATGTCCGCCAGTAGGAATCGATGCATGGCGGATATTTTATTTTCCCATAATCATGCAATGTGTTATATTTTTCCAAATTTTCCGTTTGGATGTCCTTCTCCTCAAATGCCCCTCCCCCTCCCCTAAAAAGTTGTTCTTCCTATAAAATCAATTTTGTAGTAGTGGGGGAAGCGGGTGGCCGCCGTGGGCGCTAGGGTTGGCCGGAGCTAGGGCCGGCGGGGTGGTGGCTAATGGCGGGGGAGCGCGGAAACGAGAGGCGGCGAGACGAAGAAGATAAAATGCATGACCGGGCTATCCGCACTCGTGTTTCTCTATTTACTACTTCTTATATACGAGTAGTATGTACATCCTAGTCATCAAGATTCCCTTCTTTATCTCTACTCTAGACCAACTACAATCGAGTGGGGCCTACTTATAATTTTATCTAAATATATATTCATCGAGATCTAGTTTTGAAGGATTAATTGAAACGAATTCAATGGTGTAATCTAGTTTTTAAGGTACAGTAGTTTACATAGTGGGCCCCACCCACCGGCGCATCCAATCGTCTCCGCACTCTCTCGTGTGCCTCTCATTTGCTCATCCGACGTGGCCTTGTGGCGCATACACGGGAAGGCCTGGATTCTGGCGAACTTGGAGCCGGTTCTATTGGGTGGCGTAGGTTCCCGCATTACCTATCGCTGCGAAATTTTGACTTCTCGTCTTATTCAAATTTTTTATATAAACATCATCCATTTTGATGTGACTTAGTTTATTATTAGAGATACTTCAATAATAATTTATTTATTTCCTAAATTGTATAAATAATTTGAATAAGACGAGCGGTCAAACATGATGTCTTAGAGTCAATATGGTGAATTATTTTGAGACGGAGGGAGTATTGTCAGATATTTTTTTTTCAAAGCTGAAATATAGGCCGAGCCAATTCAATTTGATTTAATAGTATTACGTGAGAGAGAATAAGCTGAAATAAGCCAAAAAAAGGAGCCTGTAGGGAGTAGTAGGCGCCCTTGCGTGTTGTCGTCTTCCCGGTCGGTGCCTCGCCGTTCGAGCACCGTGCGCGGTGCGATGGAACGCAATTGGGGAGCACGGCCTGCACCAAGGATTGGACGGAACGACAATGGCAGACGTGGGCCCTATCCTATAGCGAGCCATACGCAAAGGATTCGCATGCCAGGCCAGACATGGGCCCTATCCTATGGCGAGGTGTGTAGGATTATGCAAAGGATTCGCATGCAAGGATTCACATGTAAGGCCCTATACACGCGCGTCAGTAGTTAAGGAGCCGTGTGGTGGGAAAGGCTCTCGTGCTCTACAAGAACACAAAAAGCCGCCAACGGCGAGGTATTTTGATGATGATTTTTATATTGGGACCGTTTGACCAAAACATCCTTACTTTTTATTGGGACTTCGGGGCGGCGGGCGGGCGGTTCATTATTGCTTCGGTTTCCCGTCTTTGCGGTTCGGAAGGGCAAGAGGCCGGCTACTCCGAGAGGGCAAAGAGGGCGAGCGAGGAAGATGAAGGGCAAGAGGCCCGGCAACACCGCTAGACGCGCGATGGCGGCAGATGCCGTGACGACGTGCTTCTGCTGCGCAAATGCGGGAGGAACTGCTCGGGCGATAGATCCTCCAGCGCTGCATCATGCGGAGGACAAGAAACTTCCGGAAGAATGTACTGCGTCTTCGACTCGTCTGCCGCAAGTTTCGGGCAGATACCGACAACGGTGGAGGCGATCCAACTCGTGTCGCTCCGTCGGATTCGTCGGCTGTCGGGCAATACACAAAGTTTCCCCGAGCTCGTAGGGGGCGCTTCTTCGAGGCCAATCGTCCGGAGGCCATATGCTACGAGGGGATGGTGAGGATGACGACGGCGCCGTGGGATCCCAAGGGGCCGGGCTCCTCGGGAAAGCCGCTAATGCCGCGGACTTCGGCGCGGCTTACTTCTTGGCGATCTTCTTTACCCGTCGGAACCCCGCGACCAAGAAGCGCCGCGCCGCTCCATGGAATCAGCGGCCCCTGAGCCCGGCGGTGGGTGAACCATAATCTGCCGGAAGCGCGTTATTGGGCCCGGGGAGGACCTCATCGAGGTCTGCGCCGCAACCCAACCTTGGTTGATCCCGACGGGTGCGGAGGCGGCCGCGTCGTTGTCGATCCCCACGTCCCGAAAGCATGGCCGGAAGGATGCAAGCGCGTGCGCCACCGCTACCGTATGGAGGAACCGTCATCTGTCTTTGACGGCGCTTCGGTGCCGCATCGATCTTTAGTTCGTAATCTGGTTCCGATCATTTGGAATTGGATGTCGCAGGCGATGCACGCCTTCAGCAGATGTGTCCGTCCCCCAAACTAGCTATATTTAGTTTTTATTTGTGTCCGAGATGAGTTAGAATATCACTACTCCCTCCGTCTCATGGGGTTTGTCGTTTTTAACTTTTGAACTCCATGTTTGACCATCCGTCTCATGGAGTTTGTCCCTTTTACCATTCTCTTTTTTTTTTTTTTTACTTTAATCTATACTACCAACTATCATCAAGTGGGGCCAACTATAATTTTATCAAAATATATCCATATGAGGTCTTGTTTTTGCGGGATTTATTAAAAGGAATTCAATGGTGTAATCAGAATTTAATTTGATTTTTTTGATTTGTGAGTTATAACATTTTTTTAGTTAGTTCAAGCAGTAGGGCCCTTCATGGTGAGGTCAAGTGTATGGGGATTAAGTATATGATCATACTAGACTATCTAGGGTAGGTGGATACGTAGAATATGTGGATATACTTTGTTTATATACAGCAATAGTGATATATTTGTATATATGAAAAAATATGGGTTCCTTCAAAAAATTTCGCGTAGTAAAATCTAGGCTAGCGTTAATATGAGTATCCGAACATACTCAAATTGATAAACAAAAAAACCCCACGACACGGGGGATGACGTCCCCACCAAATATCTCAACAAACCGATAAACAAGTATAAACACATGTGCAACGTGGTTTATTGAGGCGGGAGTAACTAATCTTGGGAGTATAGAAACGATAAACACACAGATTCGAATAGGTCTACCCTTTGAAACCATACATATGACCAATGAAACCAAAATAAAAAAAAAAGTAATAGTCACATCGGTGACAAAAAATAACCATCAAATGGTACGAAGACACGCTAAAGACATGCATATGACTATCATTCATCTCATGCATGCGAGATGAACACTTATGATAAGAAATCAAACGCATCAACATTGAAGCATATAGGCAAACATAATATTAACAATATTCCATAAAGGTAGATTAGGACATCATAAATAATATATATATAAAGAAAGAGACGAACACCAACATATACTATACCCAAGCAACAGACAACCGAGAACACCGACGGTTCATCGTTCACACAATCTAAATAAGTCATAATACATTCTCCTCCTTGATGCTAGTATTACGAGGGGCGGGAAGAGTTGTCCTCATTGGACTCCACAACGACAAAAGTTTAAATCGAAACTAGAGGCCGGGGCTTCCAAGGACATAAAAGTAACATTTTTGCCTTGTGGCGGGCTCTACCTTGACATTGTGCACATCGGGGATATGCATGATAGGACTAGGAGTATTGTTGATCTTTATGAGCATGCATTGTGTGTGACCGAGCATTATGACCAACATTTTTTGTAAACTCTTTGTGTCGTATTTTTGTACATTGTCCGAGTTTACAATGGATGGAACTTCTACTCATGAACGCCTAGCTTGTCATCTTTTTGTTTTTATCATATTTTAAAAAATTGAGATGTTGACTTCATAAGACTAATGACAGAGTTTGTTTGTTTACTATGGCACTCGCTACACTTGTTGATAGTGCGCTTTTATAGTTTATTGAAACTTTGCTTTGTCGGGATGACCGCTTGTGGTTTGGAACTGATTTCTTTGTGTACACATCTATAGTGATTACTTTGGTTGTGTGAAGGCTAGTGTTGTCAATGCATTCTCGCGTGTGCGGATTGAGCTTTATCATGGCAATGAAGCAAGACTGGAATGGAAGGGTCATTCGAAAGGTTTTTTTCCACACTTTCGAGGACAAGCAATCGCAAAACCGGAGGCTACCTATGTTGAATTTGCAAGAAAGTGAAGCGTAAAGCCTCGTCTTTGTGAGTTTGTGTATGATTAGGAACAGATTTTGTTGGGCTATCCTTCCACATGGAGGATGAATTTGGAGCCCAACAAAGCGTTTAAAACCGGCGACGCCCGGTGCTTGTGCACCGTTGATCTCGGTTGGATTCAACGGTTGAGATTGCTTCTTGGGAAGCATGTATGGGGTAAGGAAAAAACCCTAGCCTCCATTCAACCGAGAAACTATGCCGCCTCCGGATGCCGTGTGACGGCGTGCTTCTGTTGCAAAATTGAGAGGACTGCTCGGCGAGCGAAAGATCCTCCGGTAGCGCATCCAACAGAGGAACAACTTCCAACTTGAGCCTCGTCGCGTCGCCGCAGTTTCGGCGCATACCGCGGACACCAAGGAGGCGATCCAAATACAATATATAGTAGCGGCGTAGCAAATCAATCATCAACGGTATATAGTCGCCGTCCCGTGGCGTCGCGCTCCTCCGCTGCCCCGCCCCCCCCCTGCGGTGTGCCGCCACCACGAGAGAGAGAGACGGTGTTGAAGTGTGTGGCAACGCATTATATATATAATATAAATAATAATATGTCCGCGGTGTTATAACCTACGCAATGAAAAATGGCCCAACTTCGTTGTACCACAAGAGAACGGGCCTAACATGCGAGTCCAAATTTAGGCCCAAAGGAAGGTCGACTTACGCCGTGCGAAGCGGAGGCCCGTTCAAAACCGGATGCGTGCCCGGCCAAATTCATGCCGTATAGACGCGTGTCAACATCCATCGTCTCTAGCGGGACGGGCGTACCGAAGACTCGAGACATACAGCGCGTGCACCCTCGCCAAGCATCCGCTCACTGACATATGTGCGCAACGCTTTCGGACACCACGGACACCTGTGGACTACGGCACAACGCATGACCGTAACATCACGGCGATTCTGCTACGCGCACGCGCACTGTGAAGCGTCTCGTTCAGCGATACGTGTCCGCAATACCAAAGAAAACGGCCGCATACCGGGCGACAACACACGCGTCAGTAAATGACCGTAGCGTCGGTAGTAGTTGCGACATGTACGTACGTACACCGCTAACACATCTCGCCCGAAACTATACGCTGGCGTCGGTAGTGGTACGACATGTCGCACACCGATAACACAACTCGTCTGAAACTATACGCGGCGTCGGTAGGAGCTGCGACATGTACGAACACCGCTAACACAACTCGTCCGAAAATAAACGCTGCGTCGGTAGTGGTCGCGAATGTACGGACACACCGCTAACACAACTCGTCCGAAAATAAACGCGTCGGTAGTGGGCTGCGACATGTACGGAACACCGCTAACACAACTCATCTAAAAATAAACGCGGCGTCGGTAGTGGTTGCGATATGTACGGACACCTCCTAACACAACTCGTCTGCGAAAATAAACACGTGACTTTAATTTAAGTGACCGTTATAGACCCTTGTATGTTCCAAGCGTCGTTATCCGCGGCACGCGGCGTCTGTCCGGTGTCAAGCAACACGGACGGTTCTCGACCACGCTGAAGTCGTGGAATCAACGCCGCGTCTGTAATACTCGTAATCGGTGCAGACGGGCGGCGCCAAAAGGTGTCTCGTAAGCAAAACGCGTCTGAATTAGGGTTGCATCCACGGTCGATCGGTCTCGAAAATGCACCCGTGATGAAACGCGCGTGTCGAGATACGTTGAATTCTCGGGCGGTCGGTTTCAAAAGCGTCTGCCGTGGCCGCGTGCGTGCCCGACCCGAACAAAACGCGGCGTGCGGATTAAGAAAACGACGCGCGTTACATGAACACGTAATCGTAATGACCTCCTATTACCGGCGCGTATTGGTCTTGTGGGACCATCCGTCGCCTATTGCGACGCCTTTCGCCCGGCCAAGCGTCGATAATGACACAACACGAGCGCTCGTTATTAGCGGCGTCTCCGGGCTCACCGGTTATTAGCCTTTTTTACATAGTGATTGGGCGGATGGTACCGGGAAGTCTCCCTGTTATCCTAGACATAACCATGCTTAGATCGTGTTAGCATATGATCCTAACTATTCATTGTAAGACCATGACTAGAATACATTAGATTACTCCATAGGACATTTGTTTATTCTTTATCTATTTTCTTTATCCTTTCCCCGGTGGATTCCAATGTGTGTGTCACACTATCTATAAACCGTATTGCTTACCCCCTGTTATGATCAAGTTGGTCTTAGCGTGCACACATTTCATCATCCGGATGCCATGCTACTTCTTATACAACATGCCTTCCTTTGGGAAAATATAAATAACGATACCTTGAATACTTCCGGGTGAAATGCTACAATGATAGATCCGTGCGCTTGGATGAAATATCAACTATGGCAAGATCTATCACCGTTGATTGAAAGTGCGTTATCACCGACCGCGGTGGTTCCACTTAGTGATATCGACGGCTCGTTTCCTAGCGTAGTCATTAGAGATGGGTTCTAAACCTGTTTCTAGTGATTGCGTTAAGAAATGTCAACAAGCATTTCTGGCGCCATTGCCGGGGATAGATTTTATATCTATTTTTAGTAACGACGTTAAGAAATGCCAACAGTCATCAATGCTTTCAATGTTTATCTTAGTTTGTCATTAGATCTATTTGTTTATCATAGCCGAGCTTAGATCAATCTAAGTTATTACATGTTGTGGGTTCGCATTACGTTTAGTCATGAGTCGTGCGGCAAGCTAAGGTTTTTGCGTGTGAGTTCCTTCTTCATGGACCCCGAATTCGGTAAGCTTGCCGAATACGCTTATGTATCTACTTGTAGCTTGCATGTGTGAGTTTACCTATCGTTAGAGTGTAGTCTGGCAAGCCGTATCATGCAGTGGATTAGTTTGTTGCAGTGTATCATGTGGTGGATTGCTGTTAGGACGAAAAGGGTTTAGGACGGTTAGTCGTGCGGCGGACTAATAGGAATAGATCCCTGTCTTTACTTTAGATTAGGCTTGCATGTGTACTTTACTTTTCTATGCATATACACCTCAATGAGTAACGAGTATTTATAGATCTATTTAGATGTATGTGTGCTTTTAGCTTATCGTGGTTAGATTGTATCATGCGGTGGATTGATCTAGTTGTGGTAAGTGGTTTAGATCTGTAGCAAGTCGTATCATGCGGTGGATTAGCTTGCAAGGGTTTAAGCTAGACGGGTTTAGGAAGACTAGACGTGCGGCAGACTAGTTGGATGAAACCTTTGCATGTGTCATTTAGATTAGGTTTATATTTATGAGTTACCTGCTTATGTATCATGGTGTCAACTAATTCGATCTATGCAATAGAGCTTTATGATGTCATATCTTGATGATCGACTTTACTTGTTTAAACATGTCTTCTATGATCATTCGGCAACTGTTATTACCTTACATCTTTATGCTTACCGAATGCGTTCATTATTTGTTGACAGATAGCTCCCATAGCTATATGTCATTACAACTGGCCTTAGAGCCATACATGCGGAACTGTCTTGGTCACACCAGGCATGTTCTAGATTTCATGTTTACCTCCTTATCAATTTATAGGTCAAATTGACTGGCACGCCTCGGTACAAGACACTCGGGCAGTCGAGTAAAGCCAGCTATTCCGGCTTGTCAGTGTGTGCGGCACAGTGAAATCTCATGTTTGGTTTTGGAAATTGATGACACACTTGTGGCACTAATCCTTTGCTCTAAGTATGGCTTATGAGATAGGATTAGATGGATGACAAGGAGCATGATGATCATGAACATGGACATTGTCGGTGGACTTGATGGATCGTCAAGCTCGGTGATCGGCTTTGAGAGGAACCCGGGAGTTCAAGGCAAAGGTATCTTGATAGGGTTTTTCTTTCGGTGATCAAGACACGATAGAGCATGTGATCACATTATAGGATAGATAGCCGACTATCAAGAGGGGATGCCGCGACAATCCTTTGGTGAAGTGCTTCTAGGTCCAATTGACTTGCATATTGCATTTAGGACAATGAGAGCACTAACTTCGATCTTGCCTAACTTATCGACGAGCTAACATGCATGGTAACATGATCATCTTGGATGTGTTGGCAAACCATGGCAAGAGGCGAAGCAAGTTTGAAGCAAAGAGCAAAGAAAAAGATGAAGAAGCAGTTGTCACAGGGTGACCGGACGCACACTGGTGTGACCGGACGCACCGACCGGTGGCTCCGGTCGGTGAGTCTGATCAAAATAACAAAGAGCATGTTTTCCAGCTTCGGGCGAGATTTTGACCGGACGCTCGACCGGAACCTGGACCTGAAGCATCGACCGGACGCGCGGAGGAGGGCGCCAGCCGTGGGCCCGACCCTTGTCGGTAGCGACCGGAAGCAGTGACCGGACCCGCGACCGGACTCGCTGGTGAGTCCGGTCGATGCGTCCGGTCAGTGCGCAGAGAGCCCAATTTGAAGGCAACGGCTCTTTTCTTTGGAGGAGGCTATATATATGGGTTTGCTCGGTTTCAAGCTCTCTCTCTTGCACATTTGAAGCTTCCAACTTGCTATTGAGCTTGTGAGACTCCTCTCCACTCATCTCCCCATCACTAACTCGGATTCTTGGTGAGATTGAGAGTGATAGAAGTGCATTGCTTGCATCGGTTGCATCTAGAGGCACTTCATCCTTGGAGAAGCCGCGGGATTCTTGTTTTCTTGGGAATTTGTCCGGTTCCCTAGCGGCTTGGAGCAAGAGGCGGTGTTGAGCTCGATTGGAGCTTGTTCGAGGCCACACCGGTGGTGATTGTGAGGGGTCGTTCCTTACCCCGCGGGAGATTCGCGAAAGGAGCACTAGTGGATTGCTCGTGGCTTGTTGGACCCTCTCTTGTGATCGTTTGCTTGAGCTCCCATAGGGGATTTGGCACCGCCATTAAGCTTAGCATAAGTCAAGTGAGTGTGTCGCCACAATGGGGACTTAGCGTGCTGGCAAGCACGTGAACCTCGGTGAAAAATCATCGTGTCTATTGTCTTGAGCTCGTTGGACATTTCTCATTGTACACGGTGAATGGCATCATCCTCTACACTTCGCGGTGGTATTGTATTCTAGCTCCTTTGCATTACTTTTGCTAGTTTACTTGTGTAGCTTGTGTAGCTTAGTTTCTCTTGCTTAGCCTTGTTAGCTCCTAGTGGTAGAAATAGTTAGCATATATTGTTCACCTAGGAGTAACTTAGCAACCTAGCTTTTGAGTGTGATTAGAGATCATAGAATTGCTAGAATTGCTAGGAGGCTTGCATAGCTAGCTTGAAGCATTTGCTTAATTGCTATGCCATCTTATTTACTAACCGCCTTGCTTAGTGTTGTTTGTAGAATTTTTAATAGGCTATTCACCCCCCCTCTAGCCATTAGGACCTTTCAAGTGGTATCAGAGCCGAGGCACCGTATTTGAGTGGCTTAACATCCAACGGTGACAAGAAAATGGCTACATTCCATGTCAACAACACCAAGAAGGCGCCACCTTTCGATGGCACCAACTTTGGGCATTGGAAGTTGAAGATGACCGCACACCTCAAGCAAATCAATAGAGAAGTGTGGGTTGTCACCGAAAAGAAGTTTGAAGTGGCAAAACCAAATGAGCCAACCGCATTGGAAGAGAAGAAAATATATGCCAATGATGTGGCCGTGAGTGCTTTTCATGAGGCATTCAACGATAGAGTGTTTGAGCAAGTCAAGACACTCACCCTCGCTCATGATATTTGGAAGAAGCTAGAAGAGTGCTATGAGGGCACCAAAGGCGTCAAGCAAGCAAAGGCATACATCAAGCTTGAGCAATTCAATAGCTTCAAGATGGAGGAAGACGAAAGTGTGCCGGAGATGTTCCACCGCATGCAAGTGTTGGTGAACGATCTCAATGCACTTGGTGAAGATATCAAGGACACAACATTCAACATGAAGTTCTTGAGATGCTTACCGGAGAGATTTGAGATGCTCAAGACGGTTTTGGTGAAGACCAACTTGAAGACCTTGACACTAAACCAATTGCTTGATGAGGTGATGACCGATGACTCTTTTAGAGATGATTCAAAGAAGCAAGAGCTCATCAACAAGGCCAACAAGAAGACCAAGGATGAGGACAAGAAAGATGATAAGAAGAGCTTGGCACTCAAAGCTAGTTCTTCATCCAAGGGCAAGAAGAAGAAGGAAGAATCAAGTGATGAAGAGGAAGGCACTTCAACAAGTGGGAGTGAAGTGGATGAGCAAATGGCTCTCTTTGTGAGGAGATTGGGAAAGTTTGTGAAGAAGAACTACATCTCTAAGAACAAGAAGAAGCAATCATCCAAGAAGAAGACCAAGGATGGCAAGAATGAAGGCAACATGACATGCTTTCGTTGCCATGATGATTGTCACTTGATTGCCGAATGCCCATATGAGAGTGATGATGAGAAGGGCATCAAGAAAGCAAGAAAGAAGAATGATGCCAAAAATGAGAAGGAGAAGAAGCCCAAGAGAAAGAATGAGTCACATGTGGCTACTTGGGATAGTGAAGACTCATCATCCTCAAGTGATGAAAAGGAGGACAAGAAGAAGAAGAAGGGACAAGCTCACCTTGCTATGCATGACAAGATCTCCCTCTTCGACACTCCCTCTTCATGCTTCATGGCTAAGGCCACAAAGGTACAATCTATCACTAATGATGATGATGATGATAGTGATAGTGATAGTGATGATGAGGAGCCAACTCACACTAGGGAGGAGTTGCAAAGCATGTTTGATGATTGCGTTGTCATGTTCAAGCAAAGTAGGAAGGAATGCAAGGGCTTGCGTAAGGAAACAAAGAGCCTTAAGCAAGAACTTGATGAGCTTCGGGCATCTTATGAGAGTCTAGAGGTAGACCATAAGAAGCTTGAGAAATCTCATTCTAAATTAGAGAAAGCTCATTCCTCTCTACTAGAAGAGCACAAGTTGTGCTTAGTTGTTGAAAATGTTGATACATCCAATGCAAGCATCATGTGTGATATCCTAGTTGATGAATCAACACCCAAGTGTGTAGCCTCCACTAGTTATATCACTAGCACATCCATCTTTAGTGAGGATAATGATAATCCCATGCTCATTCATGAAAATGCTTGTTTAAAGAGGGAAGTAAAGGAGCTCAATCACACCTTGGCTAAGGGTTATGGTGGTGAGGACCGCTTGCTTATGTGCTTGGGTAGCCAAAGGGCATCCTTATACAAGGAGGGCTTGGGCTATATCCCCAAGAAAGGCAAGGCCGCCTATGTGACTCACAAAACTCGTTTTATGAAGAGCAATGGTAGCTATTGCAAAACTTGCAAGCAAGTTGGTCATGTGAAGCAAAAGTGCATGAACAAGTGGACCAATGTCTCTTCCATCAAGCTTGATCATTCTTATATGCTTGTGAAGAAGGACAATGGTGTTCGTGCTAGGTACATTGGTACACCATGGATGGGCTCAAAGAAGAAAGCCATTTGGCACTATGTAAAAAAGGCTAATAACCGCCAGTGAGCCCAGAGACGTCGCTAATAACGAGCGTCTATGTTGTGACATTACTGACGCGCGGGCCGGGCGAAGTCGGCAATAGGCGTCGGATGGTCCCACAGGGACCAATACGCGTCGATAATAGGAGGTCATTACAGACGCGTGTTCATGTAACGCGTCCTCTGTTTTCTTAATCCGCACGCGTTTTCCTAGGTTTGGCGCGACGCGCTGCTACGGCGGCGCGCTTTTGAAACCGAGTGTCTGCAGAATTCAACGTATCTCGCACACGCGTTTCATCACAGCGCATTTTTGAGACCGATCGACCGTGGATGCAACCCCTAATTCGACGCGCGTTTTGCTTACGAGACACCTTTTCGCCGCCCGCCGTGCGGCGTATCGCTTACGAGTATTACAGACGCGGCGTGGATTCACGGACTTCGCGCGTGGTCGATACCCGTCCGTGTTGCTTGACACGGTGCATGCGTCGCGCGCGAATACCGACGCTTGAAACAAAGACAAAGGGTCCGAACGGCCACGTAAATTAAAGTCGCGCGTTTATTTTGGGGCGAGTTGTGTTAGGAGGTGTCCGTACATGTCGCAACCACTACCGACGCCGCGTTATTTTCAGACGAGTTGTATTAGCGGGTGTCTCGTACATGTTTGCGACCACTAGCGACGCCGTATAGTTTCGAACGAGATGTGGTAGCAGGTGTCTGTACATGTCGCGAACCGCTACCGACGCTACGGGTCATTTACAGACGAGTGTTGTCGCCACCGTCTGTCTTCTGTTTGCTTGGTGTATTGCGGACACGTATCGATAAACGAGGCGCCACGGGTGCGCTTGCACTGAATCGCGCGATGTTACGATCGTGCGTTGCTGCCAGTGTAATCCGTGGTGTCTCGCAGCGTTGCGGGACACATGTCGCTGAGCGAGACGCCGGCGGTGCACGCGCTTGTATTTGTCTCGAGTCTTCTGATCGCCCGTCCCGCTAGAGACGATGGATGTTGACACGCGTCTGTACCAGAATGAATTTGGTTGGGCCTCGCATCCGGTTTTGAACGGGCCTCCATTTCGCTCCGGCAGGCCGGCCTTCCTTTGGGCCTGAATTTGGACTCGCATGTTAGGCCCGTTCTCTTGTGGTACAACGAAGCCGGGCCGTTTTCATTGCGTAGGTTATAACACTGCGGACATATTATTATTTATATTATATTTTATATATATATATATATATATATATATATAATGCGTTGCCACACACTTCAACACCGTCTCTCTCTCTCTCGTGGTGGCGGCACACCGCAGGGGGGGGGGGGGCGGAGGAGGAGCGCGACGCCGCGACGACGCGCCTATATACCGTTGATGATTGATTTGCTACGCCGCCGCTATATAGTACAACCTCCGTCTCAAAATAATTCATCATGTTGACTTTAAGACATCATGTTTGACCACTCGCCTTATTCAAATTATTTATACAATTTAGGAAATAAATAAATTATTATTAAAATATCTCTAATAATAAAATAAGTTACATCAAATTGGATGATGTTTATATAAAAAATTTGAATAAGACGAGCGGTCAAACATGACATCTTAAAGTCAACATGATGAATTATTTTGAGATGGAGGGAGTACACCGATTTGGATCGCCTTCTTGGTGTCGTCGTTATGCTGCGAAACTGCGGCGGCACGCGACGAGGCTCCAAGTTGGAAGTTGTTCCTCCCGTTGGATGCAAAGACCGAGGATCTTCGCCGAGCAAGTCCTCCCAAGAATGCAAATGAACAGAAGCACGTCGTCACGGCATCCGGAGGCGGCATAGTTTCTCGCCTGAATGGAGGCTAGGGTTTTTCCTTACCCCATACATGCTTCCCAAGAAGCAATCTCAACCGTTGAATCCAACCGAGATCAACGGTGCACAAGCACCGGGCTTGTCGCCGGTTTGCTGCTTTGTTGGGCTCCAAATTCATCCTCCATCCGGAAGGATAGCCCAACAAAATCTGTTCCTCATCATCCACAAACTCACAAAGACGAGGCTTTCTCGCCTTGCTTCATTTCATTGTAATCCAATCCACAAGCATCCGCTAATCCAATCCACAAGCATCCGCAATTCAAAGATAGGTGGCCTCCGCTTTGCGGTGCTTGTCCTCGAAAGTGTGGGGAAACAAAAAAAAAAACTTCCGAATGACCCTTCCATTCCAGCCTTGATTCATTGCCATGATAAAGCTCAATCCGCACATGCACGCATCGATAACACTAGCCTTCACACAACCAAAGTAATCACTACGGATGTGTACACAAAGAAATCGGTTCCACACCACAAGCAAATATCTTGAAAGCAAAGTTTTAATAAACCATAAAAGTGCACTATCAACCGCGGCAAATGAGTGCCACAAGAAACAAACAAGTTCTCATTTAGTCTTATGAAGTCGACATCTCAATTTTTAAAATATGACAAAGGAAAAAGATGACAAGGTAGACGTTCACACAATCAAATTTGACACATGAGTAGAAGTTCCATCCATTGTTTTAGACCAAAGGTATTCACCCGGCTTTATTGAAAGCTTAACGAACACCCATGGCCTTGCCCCGGGGTTACCGGTTACAAGACAAAAGCACTCAGTAGTGCTTTGCACTGCATCAACTCAACTTCTACCATAACTCTACTTCATAATACCACTAAACGAGTTCAAATGATAACTCGACCAACATTTTGCGGCACGACGGCACGCAGCTCAAAAGTTTAACCTCCTATGCGGCTCGAAGGCATGCAACACAGCACAAGTTTTCTTATTTTGCGGCACGAAGGCACGCAAAGACACAGCCAACCAAGACTCATCACACCTCCTATGCTTACGGACATTCAAATAATGCCAAAAGAACTGATCACGGAGCGCTTGAGGACAAAAGTTGAATCATCTCTTCGCCACCGGCTTCATCTTGGTCTTCAAGAGTGGCTTCCGTGTCTTGATCAGCAAAGCATCATCTTGTAGATAATCCCTTTAGGAGAGGACACCAACTTCTTGTTGATGGCCATGTTGTTGCGTGTCTTCCATATGGTCCACATCGCCCCTTGCATCATGCTTGCGTACTTCTTTGCTTTAGCTTTGTCTTCCACCCCGACCTCGGTATCCTTAACTCTATTAGTGTGTCTTGTTGTCCGACCGGCTTCAACACCTTCTCGTATCTCCAGTTGGTCTTCTACATCTTTATTGGTTGAAGTCATATTGTCTACCTCTTTGCTAACCGCTTCAGCAATAACTTCTCATTGCCAATGTCTTTGTATCGTTGTAATTCCTCTTCGTCCACAAACCCTAGGATAGCAAGGTCCGAATCCTTGGTGGGTATCGGGGGTTGTGGACCCCGCTCGTAATCAGTACCCATACATTCACAAATTCGCATCTTCTCCCACCTTACTTGGTATTGCTTCCTCGATTCCCACTATTTTCAATTTCATATCCCAATATCTCTAAAAAGTCATTGTTACTTTCTTTCCATGATTAGATGTTCCAGAGCCCGATCCGATTCTTTTGGAGGTGATTGGTTGGAAGCAAAATTGAATTCCTGGATTCGTGCTCATCTTCATCCTGTTACCTCATCATCTTCTAGATCAAAGTCATCATCATCGTTTGGTTGGGAGGTACTTGTGGCAGCTTTATCGAGTAAAACCAAAGTGAATTTTCCTCCCTTTGGTATTTATGAACACTTCGAGGCACCTTTGATCTCATAGGGATTCTTGCAAGAGATTTGTATCCACACCGATTTCCATTTTAGTGATGGTTTGTGCACTTTTTCTCGAGCCCCCACCAATTTTGCTAGTTCAAGTACAAAGAAACTCTGTTCTTGCAATATCGTATACCATAGGCTTTAATCCAAACTGTTTTCAAGGTTTGAAAAGACTCGATCTCCATCATACTTCTCTACCACAGCAACAACATCCGAGGTAATGAATTTGATCTGTTTCATCTTAACAAGCAGATTTAGGACAGCTTTTAGAAGGCATATTCACCACAAATTCACTGTTGATAGCCTTCTAACATCCCAATTCCACTCGAGTCGCCTCTATATCTCAATTCAAATCCGAACTCTAGTTCCATCCATTGTAAACTCTCGACAATGTACAATATACGACACAAAGAGTTTACAAGCAATGTTGGTCATAATGCTCTCGGTCACACACAACGCATGCTCATAAAGATCAACAATACTCCTATCATGCATATCCCCGATGTGCACAAGGTCAAGGTGGAGACCGGCACAAGAGCGAAATGCTACTTTTATGTCCTTGGAAGCACCGAACATTAGTTTCGGTTTAAAGCCATTGTCCGTTGCCAATATTCATAATCGCGCATTTCTCACGCCCTATCCCAAAATACTATTTTCTCCGTAACTTTGGCGTTTTGAATAAAGAAGTTGACAAATTCCACATCTCTCTTCCCTGCCCTTGTAATCTAACAAAGACTAGTTTCTTAAGGTGGCTTTGAAGACAATCAAGATGATCAAGGGCATAATGGTGCTTCACCCTTTTGACCCGGCCTTCAAAGAGACCTCGCAAATGAAACAAACAAAAATGTCTAGAGCTGAACACCTGCAAAACGTAGTGACAACGATTGCACAATTTGACTAAATGAACATTTATTCGCACATAATTCGATTACACATAAACAATTCAATTCATAAATATCATGAAATATCAGCTACATTTGAGCGTGTAAAAAAATCTCATCAAGCAATATAAGCTAGAAACTAAATGTGGAATGTAAGGTACATATAAATTTTTGATCCAAATGTTAGTTACCTTCACATAGAGCTTTTGGAGGCAGGGGAAACAATTCGTAAGACTAACAAAGATCATTAATGTCGAGATGGCATGGACACAACCAAAACTTTAATAGCTCCCATCGATATGGGAATGCCGAGGTATAGACATCTCGCAAAGCAAAACTTTGGTTATACGTATTGACATAATGTATAAATAATAAAGTAAATCAAGTAATGGCATGGTGAACTTACACACTACACACCTTACAAATACCAAACTCAAATGTCGTAGGGGTCGACCGAGGGCCCCCAAGAACTGAAGCTTTGGAGCCATTTGGATGCGAACGCGCAGCCGAGACTAGGGCTCAATGTAAGTCGGGGGGGCAGAGTAATGGTGGCATTCAATGAATAGCTTTTCTAAAAGAGGAGCATCCTCAATCACCACTTCTTTCGAATTTGCTCGGACTTAGAATATTCTTCGTCGGAAAGACCAAACGACCTAAGTGTACAATTAGTTATGCGGATGCAAGAAAGTCCGACATTTCTCGACAAGTACCAAACTCGTAGTATAGGGCATTTGGAGAGGAGCGTATGGAGCATTTTGTCCCCGATAGCCATGCCCCGGATGGTAAGCTCTTTCATATTGGCGAAATGTAAACTATCTAAATCAGCACCGGAAACTTGGCGTACTCATGGTGTAGTCTAGGTCCGTGTCTATCATCCGCGATGGTGAGAGAGCAAAGGGAGGAGGATAACAAAATTGGGCCGGCGGCTCCGCACCGATATGTGGATGCGTTCCAAAGCTCGAGATGCTCAAGGCTATCGATTTAGGGATTGAAGCCAGACCTGTAGATCCGATAGATGTCGCCTATGCTTTGACAACCAAAGCACAGCCGGCGGAAATTACCCGAATGATTGAGATGATCCGAGATACGATCAAGACGACGTCAAATATAGGTCGGCGCTTGCGCTTTTGCGCTTGATGAGCTTGATGTCGCCGTCGCAGAGGTTGAGCGGAGAGTTCCGCCATAGGGGGCGCCACCGGTGGATAATACTTGCGCCCCCGGCGCCGCCGGGGCCGGTAGGAGGGAGATGATGGTGGTGAGAATGTCTTCGGGAGGTTGCTCGATAAGATCGGAGCTAGCGGGCGTGGTTTGAAGCTGGGTTTTGATGGATCCGGCCGATGACTCACCATTTCCGGCGAACCTAGGTTTCTTCATATACCGATCTATCTATTTGCGGAAACCGCTATGCGTTTCTTTCTTGACAGCTCTAGTAGTACAAGACTAGGTTTCTCATGGTAGAAACCGGCGGTGGCGGCGATATTTTTGCAACATCAACCGAACCGTGGTCGTCCGATTTGATCGGACCGCTAAGGTCGTCTCGATTCTTAAGCCCGCAGCCTCCGGGCTAAGAATGCATAGCCCAAGTTGGCCCGTGCACCTGAACTATTCACAACAAAGCGCCGGTATTGATCGTCCACTCCCCACGCAGAAAGCGTAGTGGAGTTGGGATGCGCATTACGAACAAGATGGTCCCATGGGCAACAAGTTCAATTCAATATAATAATATATATGTATTTTATAGTCGCCTTGTATCCAAAGACGGGTCCAAGCATATGTATGTGTGGTCAACAATTTGTACGAACAAGCTACTAGCATCATATATTTTATCAAATTGAGCAAGCAAATATCGAGTTTGCATCGATCATCACACATACTTTTAATACTAGCTTAGCTAGATAGTACATCATCACCAAAAGTGGTCAAGACAAAGATAAGATCGATCACATTAATTAGTGTGGTGTCAACATTGGACGAATGGCACCCCGCACTCGTCCCGAGCACGGTACCTTCTCGGCCTTTTAATTCTTCATTCACGTCACGTACTCAACAAATAGACTCAATGACAAACCGAAGACTTGATCGAGCCTTTGCATCATGAGCCTCTCCTTCTCGGCCCTTCCCTTTGTTGAGATCCTCAATAGCCCCGAAACTTCCCTGAGCTTCCGCATGATGGGTTTCACAACCACCACCTCCGTGCACTACATATATATATATGCAAGAAACAATTATATGGGGGTCCGTATGAGATCGTGTCAACAAAAAAAACAAATCACAATCCTCAAATTAAATCACGTTCGAAACCGCAAATGATGAAGAAAAGTGAACTATGCCAAAACGGTGGCTAGAGAACTACTACGCAAAATAGCTATTGGTTTCCACAATTTTAAGTTTTAAACAAGTATATATATATATATAAAAATATACAGAAGATGGCGGGATGGAAGACCGAGAAGTGCTCGAAAAGGAGATCCGAAAATCATGAGGATACCGCAAGTAACATGTTCTCGCAAGAATCGAAAAGGTCTATAATCTATATATATGACGTGAGGCCATGTTAATAGGCTAGATGATTAGAAGCCGGGAGTTGTTATGCTAAGTTTCGGGTGCTCGGGAGAGGGCTTAGTCTACTTTTGGTGTTTGCCGTTACCGCTTGAACTGCCGTCGTTGTCCGATTGCCCGTGATATATGGGTTCAAGGGAGGTTACGTTGTGTTCGCTTTTAAGCTCGAGTAGAGTCTCTTAGGCATGTCCTGCATTTTTGTAGCTTCTCTTCTGTAAAATTCTAATGAATGCTTGTGTTTCCGTAATCAAAAGTAATGGAAATGGGGTCATCCCCGAGTGGAAAAAAGTTTTA
Source organism: Hyparrhenia diplandra (assembly GCA_015847255.1). Lineage (NCBI taxonomy): Eukaryota > Viridiplantae > Streptophyta > Magnoliopsida > Poales > Poaceae > Hyparrhenia > Hyparrhenia diplandra. The sequence goes on along the minus strand of JADLZK010007154.1, from coordinate 75,429 downwards.
AACGAGGCATTATTACCTGCGCCAACGACGAGCTCGCTTCCTTCTCCTTGGGCGTCGCCTCCGCCGCCAGCTTCCTCACCACTTGCCTCGACGCCGCCGCCGAGGACTTCTCCTTCGCCCTCGCCTCCGCCCGCCTTCCCGGCCGCTAGCCGCCTCAACGACGCCGCCGCCGGAGCGAAGTACAAGGCCTCGGCAACGCGGTAGCGGCGTCCACGCCGCCGCATCAACCCGCATGTCATGCCCGGGCGGGGGTGGCGCCTCCAACTCCAGTGTTGCCGCACGCAACTCCTCCAACGCCATCGCCGCATGCCGCTTCTGCCTCTCCATCATCGCCGCTAGGGTTTGATGCCTTTGAGTGGCCACGGAGCTTCTAGTCTTCCACGAGAGATAAGGATGAAGCGGCACGATGCCTAGCTTGTTGTACCCCCGTGGAGGCGGCCGGGACGCCCTTGTTGAACCTTGGCGGTGTCGTCACCTCCGTCTTCACCTCCGTCGACATCGCCAAGGACGAGGAACCGGGACGAACCTCCCCCGTCTTTGGGTCCCTCTCCCCGTGCCACTTCATCTTCGACGGCAGCGGGGGGAGGGGAGAGGGCGAGGAGGAATGGAGGCGGCGGCGCGCGTGGTGGGCGGGGAAGAGGCTAGGAGCGCAGGCGGCGGCACGCCCGCGGGAAGTGAAGGAGTTGAAGCAGAGTGGAGCACGCCAAAAAAGAGTGGAGGGAAGGAGTTGAAGCAAAGACGTATAGGCTACGACGCGGGCATTTTACAGATCGCATGTATCCAACACGGGTCCGAAGTATAAAAAAAATGTCAAGAGTTATTGAACCCCGATTCTCTCGGTCCAAAAAAAAATTGGGATAGACGGCACGCGCAAAAAAAAAAAATTAAAATCATACAAGCGTGCAATTTGGTCAAATTAGATTTTAAAAAGTCAAAGAATTGCGTTTTTTGTTGGACACCTCAAATAAATCTTAACCCCGTCACGTCCGGTTAGATTCGAGTCCCCATCTCCCATAGAACAATATTTTACATGAACAAATCGTGACAACCCGACATGTTTGAACAATATTACAAGCATGAATAAATATATATTCTTTTTCTTAGAACCAATAAATATATATATATATATTCTTTTTTTAGAAGAATAAATATATATTCTAGGAGGCGCCACGGATGGGGGGCGCGGCGGCAAAATCGACCGCCAACCGCGAAGGGGGAGAGGGGAAGGGTTTTTCCGACGGCGTCCGCCACACCTTTTGTTTTTTTTTTCGAAAAGGGAGGGGAAGAGTTCAGGCTTTGCCCCCCCCCCCGCGCACGGGTTCACTCCACTCTTCCTCAGAGTCTATTCCTCTTCCGCACCCCTCATCTTGTACCACTCCTACTTGTGAGCATGATGGAGGGTGGTTCTATGGCCGGAGCCGTAGCCGGGGGTCCAGGCGTCCGTCACGCACCTCGGCTCCCCCACCGCCGCCGCCGCCACGGGACCGACCCTCGGGGTTGGCTCCCCCCGCCTCCACGTGCTCCCGCTCCATCCTCCTCTCTTCCCGCTCCGCCGAGCTCCTTCTCCCAGACCTCCGTCGCATCAATGCCGCTATTAAGCAAAGATGCGGAGCTCCATCGCATCCAGCAGGGAGAAGACCGCCTCCCTACTCGCCGGTGAGTCGCTTGATTGCCCTTGTGCTTAAGCCGGTTTTCCTAATCCTGTTTTTTGCTTGCGTGCGCAGCGCGTACGGAGTTTGAGGCGATTCTCGCAGCGGGACCTCGCGGGGGGTGGAGGGGTTCCCCGAAGGGCAGCACCTGGCGAACTACGCAGATCTCCTCGAAGGTTAAGTTTTTCCTATGGCAAATGTTTAACAACAAGCTACAAGTTACACAGTTTTTGCTCAAAAGAGGGTGGAAGGGATCCGAAAAGTGTTGTCCGGATGATGGTCTTGAGTTTATTGATCATGTTTTTTTTCAACCGTCATGTGGCGAGATTTATTTGGCAAATGGTTAAAGAGATTTGGCGTATAGAACCTCCCAATTCATTGGATGACTTTACTCATAGATGGTTGCGTAAAGGTAGGGTCAAGTACCAACTAGAGTTGTGTTTTTTGTTTTTGCTAGCCTTGCATGGGCGCTTTGGATTAACAGAATAAAATGGCTATTGAAAAGAAATATCCCAACTCACCCACTCGATGTTGTATATCTTGCAATATCTTTTATGCAGCGGTGGATGATCCTACTCAAGAATAAAGACAGGGAGCACGCCGAGCATGTGAAGGAGGAGATTCTAAGTCGGGTCAAGGCTTTCGCTCCAATAAATTTAGTTTCAACCGATGTAATAGAGCTTTAGACCTTGAGGTTATGTAGTGGGTCGGAATAGGCCGCCTTCTTTCTTTTGCTTAATCTTGTAACCGGTAACCCTGCAGTATTATCTTGTACTCGGGCCGGCTTTCTTAAAAGCCGAGTTTAATGAAACTCTTTTCAAAAAAAAAAAAAAAGATCTCTTCAAATCACTTCCACTAGAAACTGCATTTCTATAAATAATAACCTGCCCTTCTTCCGTGGTTCAAAAACAATACAGGTTCTTGGATCAAGAGATATATCTCCAATTCTTGGATCAAGAGATATATCTCCAAATTAAACCGATAAATAGAGAAGATATCATTCTTGGATCAAGATATATCTCCAATTCTCTAGCTATTTTTCTTAAGTAGCACCATCGATCATACCCGAGGATTGTAAAAAAAACCCGCCGCTCTCATCCATCCTTGGTGAGGCCGCACAAACTAGCAATACAGTTCGATAGAGATTTAATTTTACAAAGAATGAAGAGTGAAGTCGCTAGAAACCCGGTTGGACAACCTCTAGGTCACTTGGAGGCGGCCATGAGCTGGACGAGAGATGGCAGGGGCCGTGGAACCGGCAGTTCATGGACCTGCATAACCTCCTCACCTTCACATTAAGGCCCTTTGATGATCCAACAACGGTTGAAGAATCACTCACCCTTTCGTAGTAATCGATCGAGTTCTTCTCAATTCTTGATGATGTAGTAATGGGGTCATCCTCGGTAGCTGAAATCAGAACATGCACAAAATGAGATCTCTTTATTCACTTGCATTCTCGCCTTTACCTTCGTCGCCACCTTATGCCTGCAAACTTCCATCAAACTAGCCCGAACATTCGATTCTCGTTCTTGAGCCCCCATTCAGCCTTTCCATTCCCTTTGTCATATTTACAAAGTTCAGTCTCGCACTCAAATTCAACTCTTTCCTTCCATCGGTTTCGCTTAACTCAACTACTTCAACAGGCTTGCTATTGCCACAACACCCGTGATTCGAAACTGAATTCTACTCCTTTGTTGCAGCTTCAAGTTAACTCACCTACTTCGATAAGCTTGTTGTTGCTATAAAACCCAGACTCAGCAGCAGAATCATTGGTTTGAAGCTCAACATCACCAATGATCTCAGCACTCAAATACTCACAGCTCAACAGTTCAGGTTCGTGTTGTGATAATCCGAATCTTGCTCTTCCAAAAAGCATGACAGGCGGCTCAACTCGATCTCAAAATCAACCATTGCCGCTTCGCAGCCTCTTCTACTACCCGACCGCCATCATCGAGCCAAACTCATCAACACAAGAATTGAACACTTCCTCGCCCTTCTCGGCAGCTCCTGGCGTCACAGCACGCCGCGGCGAGCCGGTGACGATAGAGACATTCCATCAGATATCCCGAGCAACTTCCATAGGGGATCGTCGGGGCCAAACCGGGACAGGGAGCAGTGCTTCCTGACGTAGCTGAGGTCCACCGCCTTGTACGGCGGCGTGGTGGAGATGACCCATTTGGGCTTGAGGATCCCCGCCGCCTGCTCCAGCTCGTCCCGTGATGAGTGCATCGACAAGCGACGTGCGGCACCCCGAATTCATCAGCGCGCATCACCCCGCCAGCGCCGGCCGCCGCTGCGTTGACGGCGCCTCCTCCAAAGGGCGGTGGATCGTAGTTGTGGTTGTACCACCGCGTGGAAGGCCGGATGATGAGGGCTCGGCCGGTGCGCGCGCCGCGCCCGGTAACGAGGATCTCCATGGCCGCTCCGACGGCCGCGGAACGACGGGATGACATGGAAGCGGGTGGAGGCGGCGGCGTCATCGGGCGGTGAGGATCTCCGGGCGGCGTGTGTGTGAGCGTCTGGTGGCAGTCGAAGTTTCTCTCCCTGTCGACGTAGATCTTGGACCCGAACGCCTTGGACACCCCTACGAGGACGTCCTCCTGCCCTAGCATGTCGCAGACGAGGTACACCGCCGGCGCGCTCGGGTGCTTCCAGACGCAGTTGATCACCTGGCGGATGGAGTCCTCCTTACTGGGGAACCGCAGAGCGCACCGCGCGAAGGTGCAGTCGAGGAAGAGGTAGTCGATCACGCGGGCGAGGTGCGGCGACGTCCGTGGCGCCGAGGCGTCGGGAGTCGGCGGCGCCGCCGGGTGTGCAGGACGGCGCCGAAGGGGCCCTCGAACAGGAACATCACGGCGCCTGGTCCCATGTTAAAAGGGAATGGATGAGAATGGTCGGTTATCCAAATCGACGAGGGGACATGAGGAAAGAGGAGGGACGGGCGAGCTGACTGGCAAAGTGGTTGGCGCCAAGCGCGGTGACGGTCAAGTCGCCGTCGGGGTCCGACGCGCAGCCGGGGCGTGTCGCTAATGTTCAGCCGACGAACGCGCCGCGGGTCGAGCCGGGGAAGATGCGAGGGCGATAAGGATGGTGAAGCGGGAGGTGTAGGCCGGGAGACGGCGCGGTGGCGGCGATGCCGGGCGAGGTGGTCCCGATGGGCGTGCGTGAGGAAGCGGTGGCGCTCAGCGACGACGCCGGGTCCACGTGTCCACCGCGAACGGCAGCCCACACGGGCATCTCGATCGGGCATCTCGGCCGCTCGCCTCGCCCCGCCCCGCCAGCCTTCTCCGGCGAGCGATCCGATCCGCCGATTGATTGATTGGCGCCGCGCCGACGACGAATTTCAATTTTGAGCGGAGGGCGGGAGGAGAGTGGAGAAAGCGAGAGTAGTTTTGTTTCGCTTTCACTTCCAAAGGGGGACACTACACCGAATAAGTTATTGTAGTGAGCGTGGGTTGGAATTCAAAATGTATTCAAATCGAAAAAATTTGCCAAATTTTGTATAGATAAATTCTCCCCTTAAGTTATTTATTTCAAGATTCTTGAGAGCTAGAGCATTCCAAATTTGAACAAAATTTTGATAATAATAACATAACATAGAAACGGGTTGTTCTCGCGAACGGCCGATTTAATAGTATCATGCGAGATAGAACAAGATGAAGCAAGAACAAGCAAACATTGTCAAAGAAAGAAAGACCTAAGCTAGAAGACAAATATGGACATCCCACGGGTCCGCACTCGAATAGGGACGCGACAACACCGTCGAGACGCTTGCGGCCCTCGGCAGGATTCTAATCTCCAACGCAGGTCTTAAGCGCTAGCCATGGCCATAACCAGGGGCTCGAGACCTACACGGAGATTATAGTCCCACCGCCACGAGCCCCTCTCTTAATGAGTACCTATTACAACTATCAAGCATCAGATATTCACTTGGACCGCACCACACCTTGGGCCAACAACACAAGATCTATTATCTTCAAATTGCTCCTATGGGATAGATAGATGTGTATATGATCTTCTCTTTGATCCTTTTAAAATCTCCCACATAGTTCTTTGTGGTTGTACCTAGGATCAACCCAAAAAGGTATTTAAGACAACACAATTTGTGTATAAGTTAGATACCAGGTGTCACATAAATTTGTAATGCATAAAGATACGTGTTCACTTGGAACTCACATTGCCGAGCTCATCTATCATCTTGACTAGTTTCCGTGCTCTACAGCCAGCTTGAGCTCAACTAGCTAGATTTTGCTTCTCGGACCCCAACCTTCCTCAGATGAAGTCGCCGGCGCTTGACATTCGATGTGGAAGAGGACACGTGGAGGTCCCGGACACTATTATGAGCAGAGTAGAGAGGCAGCCATAGCCAAAGCCATAGCCAAAAACAACAACAACCACCCCGCACAAGCTGAACATCGCACATCACCCCGCATCCGCCAGCCTAGTTCAACGGGATGCAGCAACCAAACAACCTATTTATAATCTCCCGCATAGGTCTTTGTGATTGTACCTAGAATCAATCGGAAAAAAAGTATTTAAGACAGATAGCATGAGGATATGCAAGACAAAACAAAACCCTTTGGATCAGATTTTGGATTCTCAAAATCTTGATTAACTAGGTTTCTAGAATCTAGATTTTAGACAAAAATCAATGTTGTGTTTGGATATCCGGATTCTAGAAAAAGATTTTATGGTTGTAGGCATGTGGATGGGCAAAATTAGGTAAAATCTACTCTTAGGCTGATTCTGGATTTTTACAATCCGGCTATCGATTCTAGAATCTAGGGCCTCGTAGGTCTTTACCCAACAAGATGTGCTTCTCTTCTGACATTTTCTTCGGCGGACGCCCCAACACCAGAGATCTGAGCGGCCGGGACTTCGCAGACGACGGCGTCGGCAATCCTGTCGAACGCCGCGATAAACGCCTCGTTCTCCGCCCGCGCTCCCACGCCGGCCGGGATCCCCGTCGGGGAAGTCAAGACGATGACGCGACCTCGCCAGTAGCCGCCACCGGACCGCCACCAGGGGCCACGGAGGCCCCGCGATGGACCCCAGATCTGCAACCACCAAAAAAAAAAAAAAACTTCTAGATTTGTTGTTTCAAAAACCACACGAAGAATCATATCTAGCTCCATGGGTGTGATAAAGAGGTGCACCCGCCAAGGATGGAGACGCCGAGGCGCCGAGGGCGAGGGCGCGAGGCGCACCCGTGTCGGACCGCTCTCTACTCTTTGTTGGGTGAGAAGAGTTTGGAAGTCAGCCAGAAGAGGCGAGAAGAGGGGTACTACTACTAGGGGTACTATGGGAGATGGGAGAAGGAAGTGACGAGAGACGAGAGAGACGACACCATGGCCCCACGGGCACCCGGTTTCGACGCAAGTTTGCGGGGCGATCAGAATCTTGTGTACTACTACAAGTAGTACTAGTATTTCGAATTTGAAATGCAGACTTAGGCTTTTGGCGGCACTCCCGTGCATTAAAAATAGAAATCGGGTTTTTTTTTTTTTTTGTGAAGGGATAGCGAGGAGCCGAGGACATTGGCGCCGTGCTCGCCTCGAATTTCAATTTTGAGCGGAGGGCGGAGGAGAGTGGAGAAAGCGAGAGTAGTTTGTTTCATTTCACTTCCAAAGAGGGGCACTTGTTCCCTGTGACCGAATGAGTTTTGTAGTGAGTGTGGGGCTAGTGGCAAAATAGTTGGAAAAGCACCGTTAGAACTCCCCGTAGCACTTTTGTTTGTATTTGGTAAACATTGTCCAATCATGGACTAAATAGGCTCAAAAGATTTGTCTCATCATTTACAACAAAACTGTGTAATTAGTTATTTTTAACCAACATTTATTGCTCCTAAACATATATTTTTTGGTGTATTTAATGTGATGTGATGGAGAGAGTCTAAAATTTGGAAGTTGGCTTAGAAATAGTATTTGCCAACTAAACGAGGCTTGGGTTGGACTTCAAAATGTATTCAAATCAGAAATTTGCCAAATTTTGTATAGTTACATACTCCCTCTATCTTAAGTTATTTGTTTCAAGATTCTTGGAGAGCTAGAGCATTCCAAATTTGAACAAATTTTTGATAATAATATTGCAGAGAGACGGTGTGTTCTCGCTAACATCATTTTGGCCGATTTAGTAGTATATATCCTATGAGACGTAATAAGATGAAACAAGATGAAGCAAGAACAAGCAAACATTGTTGAAGAAAGAAAAGCAGACCTAAGCTACGAAGACAAATATGGACGTCCCTGGGTCCGGACTCGAATAGGGATAACGACCGTTGAGACGCTATTGCGGCTCTCGGAGCGGATTATAATCTCCAAAGCGGTCTTAAACGCCAGCCATGTGCATGACCCCTTGAGACTTACACGGAGATTATAGTCCTACGGCCTCGAGCCCCTCTCGTCGATGTTAACAGGGACAATGAGTACCAACTACAACTGATATACTACTATTGACTTGGACCTGGACCGCCCTACGGAAGGAGGCACACCAACCCGCACACCAACTCTACCGGTTGTAGGGTTTTGATCGTTTTGAGCACCTAAACGCCGTGGAGAGTCTTAGCATCCAGTTTTATACCCTAAAAAATAGAATAGCCAACAAAAATATTGCTTCCTAGCGCTTTCACGTATACATTTAATAGTAAAATGACATAGCATCTACAAGAGTTTGCTAAACTAGTTTGCCATCCTTGGATTTTTGCAAAAACGAAAAAAAAAAATAACTTGGCTTATCTTATTTCAAGCTTATTCTCTCACGTAATACTATTCAATCAGCCAAAATCAGCCCGAACAGATTTGATATACTTGTAGTAGTACCGTTGTAGGCTTTTGGCGGCACTCCCAAGACTCCTAGAATAAAAATAGAAATCATTTTTTTTTTTTTTTTTCCTTTTTTCTTTTTGTGAAGGGTCGAGCGAGTAGTAGTCGCATGTGGCCTCGGGCCCCTGGGAGATACTATATGCCGTGCACGCGAATCCTTTGAGTACAATAGGGCCCACGCCGCCATCGTTGTTCCGTCCCATCGTTGGTGCAGCCGCGGCAGCGTCATCTCGCACCGCACCGATCCTACGTAACTCCTTTTTTCCATTTTTTCCACCGCACGGGTTTGTAGAAGGCGTTGACTACAATGACCGCCTGTAGGGTCACATATTGAGTCATTTGACAGCCCGCTCGATGCATTATGGGAGAAGGAAGAGACAAGAGACGATAGAGAGAGAGAAGAGACAGAGAGTTTGGCCAAGCTCCTGCGTCTCCATTTGATCTAGGGCCGCCAAATTTGTTTCGACACAAGGCCACAAGGCCGAACATAGAGCCTCGCTTGGCCGGGCCGTCCCGGCCGGCCGATCTTTGTGAGAGAAAATACTGGCGGCCGGGTACCGGGCCGGCCGATCTTTGAGAGAAAATATCACCGACCGGGGCGGGCCGATAAGCCAAGCGACTCCTTCCGCCTCAAAATATGCCAAATTTCATCTAGAGCGCATGTCGCGCCGCCCCTCGCCGCGGCCAGCACCGACGCCCAGGAAGGTGCGCCCGCTCGGAGGAGCGGCGACCCTCGCGCGGGCGCCGCGTCGCGAGATTTCACACAGAAACGCGATGGAGAACGGAACCCGCGTTTCGATCGGGGTTCGCCCCGTCCGCGAGAGGCGGACGGACGACGGAGCCGACCCGCATCCTCAGCGAATATTCCTCTCATGGGTTGGCTCCGTTCCTTCCTTCCTGCATCCAAACACCCGAAAAAGAGGTTCAACCCCAACTCGGCTCGCTCCGCTCTCCAACCAAACACACGGCTAGTTTGTGGATAAGTCAAACCTTTATAACTTTGACCATATGTATAGAAAAAACTACTACATGTTTACAATATGTAATAAGTATCATTAGATTGATATCGGATCATACTTCCATAATAAATTTTATTTAGAGATCTAAGTATCAATATTATTATTTTCTATATACTTAATAGTCAAACTTCCGTCCCAAAATGTTAGTCGTTCTCGGTTTTCGTGTCACAACTTTGACTCGATTTTTACAAAATAAGTGCAACATTTGTATCTTCAAATAAATTTGTTAAAAAAAATAGGTTCAAAGATTTTGGGACGGAGGGAGTATTCATCTACACACCATCTTTTAGAAGGCACCATCTCGCAACATACTACAGCTACTATACTACTATTCACTTGGGCCGCACCACAAAGATCTAGTATTATCTTCAAATTGCTCCAAAGACCATAGACAGATGGATATGATATTCTCTTTAATCCTTTTATAGGGCATGTTTGGCGGGGCTTCTTCTTGGCTCCGCTCCTCCTCGAGAGGAGCCCTACCAAACGGTTTGGGAGGAGGAGCCGTTTTTTTTTTTAGTGGAAAAGGAGGAGTCGGAGCCGTTTTGGAGGAGCCCCACTTTCGAGCTTCTCAAAATGGCTCCTCGCTCCTCTAGTGAAGCCCCTTCCGAGAAGCCCCGCCAAACACACCCATAATCTCCCGCCTAGTTCTTTGTGGTTGTACATGATCAACCCGACAAAAGGTATTTAAGACAACACAATTTTTGTACAAGTTAGATAGAATGAGTCACATAAATTTGTAAGACGACACAATAACAGACTAGTTCCTAGCGTTCGGCGCTAGATCCGGTGTTGGGTCCGCCTCCAAGGTCGTCCGCATCCACAAAGATGATGAGGTTGGTAAGACATATGATGAGGCCACCCTAGGTGTGGGCGGGAGTGTAACCATCGAGTTTTTCATCCGCATTTTCGCCCTAGAAAAAAATATGACAGGGGAGTTGCTTAGTAGAGTAGCCAACAAGATATAACTATGACAGAGCTGCTAAACCATTGCTTCCTCGGCAGTTTCATGTATACAATTAACGAGAAATTATGAAATTTAACCCGTTATTTGTGTGCCGCTAGAAATATGACCCGGAATTCGCATGCCTTATGAAATATGACCCATGTCGCATCGAATTCTTACGAAATCTGGATTTTTCGGGATTTTTGGATTTTCTCAGAAATTTAGGAATTTCTTTAACTTCCTCTATATATCCCGGTCATCACCCTTCTTTACAAAGACTCTCCCGCACTCATTCCTCCTTTATATCTCTAATACTCTATACCAACTATTATTAGTGCCCTTGTAAAAAAAAAAACTATTATTAGTGCGCCTCGCTTATAATTTTATCTAAACATATCCATGTGATATCTTGTTTTGAAGAATTTATTAAAACAAATTTAATGGTGTAATCGAATTTAATTTAGACTTTTGGTTTGTCGGGGCTTATAACATTTTTTAGGTATTTTAAATTATGGGGCCCGCCGGGTGGCCATGCTCTTTCTCTCGTTCGGCTTCATGCTTTGCGCTCCTCCCGCAGCTCGTCCGACGTGGCCTCTATGCGTGCTTGGAAACCGCGAGACAAAAATTTTCACTATAATTTAATCCAACGCTTCGCGACAAGGAACCCGTAAGCGTTCCCGCAGTAACGGCCGGGCCGGCTCGCCTCTTCCGGTCGCTACGAGTCCCCGTAAAAAGTACGGTATTGTTGGAAAAGGTTTCGGTCAAAACAAATTTACGGTGTAATCGAATTTAATTTAGATTTTTGGTTTGTCGGTTAAAACATTTTTTAGGTATTTTAAATTGTGGGCCCGCCGGTGGCCTCTCGTCTAGTAGGAGTAGTACTAATCCGACGCTTGTGCGAGAAGGAACCAGAAGCGTTCACGTTGCCACGGCCGGCCATCTATGTCTCTGCCGGCCGCGCGAGGGGTGTACTGTACATCAGGGGTCACTTATGGAGTCATTTCACATGCCTGCTCGATCGATCGAGAGAGAATGAGGTGAGCTGCTCGATGCCAAATTTGTTTCAACACAACTACACAAGGCCACAATTTGCCTCTTTACGGAACAAATCAAAGTCGAATTCGTTTGTTGAGCCACAATGCACAAACTAGCAATATAGGTTCAATACGATTCGAGTAGGGAGCATCCGTTTAGAAGGCGCCCTCCTCCCCGTCCAAATTTGAGTACGCACAACAACACCGCCGAGACGCTTTGCCCCCCTCGGCATTATTATAATCTCCAAATAAGCAGTCTTAAGCTCTAGCCATGGGCATGATTAAGGCTCGAGACCTACACGGGAGATTATAGTCCTACGGTCGCGAGCCCCTCTCGTCAATGTTAACAGGGATAATGAGTATCTAACCGCTACTGCTACTATTCACTTGGACCGCACCACACCTCGGGCTCACAACGCAAAAAATCTATTATCTTCAAATTACTCCGCAAAGATGGATGAGTGGGAGGGCGCGGCCAAGGTCCAAAGATGAAGCCGACATTCCAATCAAAAGCAAAGCGGGCTAAGGCATAGGATGCACAAAGATGCACGGCATGAACAACTGCCTCACTTATGAGGCCGAGGCCACCGATAGCCCGCAAGAAGGATAATAGAAGAGAGGTGGAAAAGGATCTCCAAGCCGAAGAAGATGTGCTTTTCTTGTGACATTTTCTTCGCCTCCTCCCCATCCTTTTATAATCTCCCGCATAGGTCTTTGTGTTTGTACCTAGGATGAATCGGGAAAAGGTATAAGACAACAAAATTATTGAGCAATGTTGTACTACAAGCTAGATAGCAAACCTTTTTAGAGCCATTCAAAAAAAGGAAGGATAATGCACTTTACAATCTAGATTTCGGTGCTTACCCAAGAAGATGTGCTTCTCTTGCGACATTTTTTCGGCCTCCGCCCAAAACACCCTGAGAGATCGAGCGAGCCAAGACTTCACAGACGACGGCGGCGTCGGCAATCCCCGGGCGAAGCACTCTCGTGGTCGGACCACTCTCTACTCTTGTTTGGTTGAGATGAGTTTGGAAAGTCGTGACGAAGAGGTGAGAAGTAACTAGTACTAGGTGTAGTATAGGAGAAGGAAGAGACGAGAGATCGAGAGAAAACCGCCCATAGCACTATATATGGAGCATACTTGTATGAGGGAATCCGAGGTGGCAATCAGAGTGTTTGATGCACACCATGGTCCCACGGTTAATTTAGCCCCGGCAAAAGTTTGTAACTTGTTTGGAGTAAATTTAGCCCTCGACAAAAGTTTGTCTTAGGAATCGCATCATTTTTTTTGAATTTGGGAATCCGCCTCAAAACAAAAAATTTGTTAGGAATTCAAAACTTGCTCATAGTGCCCACACAACACCGCTCCGCATTCATACATATACTTTATATCCTTTGTGTGGGCCCACTTGTAATTTTATCTAAATATATCCATGTGATATCTTGTTTTGAAGAATTAATTGAAACAAATTTAATGGCGTAATCAGAACTTAATTTAGATTTTTGGTTTGTCAGTTATAACATTTTTAGGTATTTTAAATTGTGGGGCCCGCCGATGGCCTCTCGCCTAGGAGTAGTACTAATCCGACGCTTGTGCGAGAAGGAACCAGAAGCGTTCACGTTGCCACGGGCCCACGGCCGGCCGGCTCTGCCTCTGCTGGCCGCGCGAGTCCCCGTAGTATTTGTTGGAAAAGGTTTTGGTCAAAACTTTTTTTTGGGAATATAAAAACTCGTCGTTCCGTCCACCCTTGGTGCAGGCCGCGCAGTGTCATTCGCACCCGCACTACGCACTCCTTTTTTCCAAAGACGGGTCTCAGAAATCGTAATCATGACATGCCCGAACACCTCGTGGTAGAGTAGGTGTACCGTACGGGTCACGATGGTGTCATTTCACATGCCTGCTCGATGGAGAGAGAGAGAGAATGAGGCGAGTGTTCGATGACAAATTTGTTTCAACACAAGGCCAAAATTTGCCTCTTATCAAGCTGAATTTGTTTGTTGAGCCACAATGCACAAACTAGCAATACAAAGTTCGATCTGATTCTTGAAGAGCCGAGCATTCCAAATTTGAACAATTTTTTTTTGATAATATAACAACATTACGGAGAACAAAGTTGTTTTGCTAACGCCGATTTTGGCTGATTTAATAGTATTCCATGAGACATAACAAGTTTTAAACAAGATGAAGCAAGAGCAAGCGAATATTGTCAAAAAGAGGAAGCAAGACCTAAGCTACGAAGACATATATGGACGTCTCTCGGGTCCGCACTTCGAGTAGGGACGATGACACCCTCGAGGAGCTTGGCGTACGGATTATAATCTCCAAAAGCAGTCTTAAGCGCTAGCCATGGCCATGACCAGGGCTCGAGACCTACACGGATATTATAGTCCTACGGCCGTGAGCCCCACTCGCCAAAGTCAACTCAAGAAACAAGCAAGAGTTTTGAGTCTCGCCCTGAGCCGTGGTGTCGATTAGAGGAGAACAATATGCTCACTTTTTTTTGTGCACGCCGGTCCTCCTCATCCTTTGATAATCTCCCCGCGTAGATCTCTCGTGGTTGTAGAAGGTAGCATGAGTCACAAAGATATGCAAGACAAACACAAAAACTTTTTAGATCCATTCAAAAACACTTCAAGAAAGGAAGGATAATGCACTTTAGAATCTAGACTTCGGTGCTTACCCAAGCGATGTGTGCTTCTCTTGCGACATTTTCTTCGGCCTCCTTCCCAACCCAACACTAGAGATCGAGCGGCCGGGACTTCGAGACCACATGAAGTCGAGATCCGAACGGCCGGACTCGATCCGATCCGCAACCATACAAAAAAAAAAAAACTCATGTATTTGCTGTTTCAAAAACCACATGAAAAACCATATCTAGCTTGCAAAATGCGCATGGATGTGATAAAGAGGTGCACCCGCCAGGATGGAGACGAAGGCGAAGGCGAAGGCGAAGGCGAGGCCGACCCCTCGTAGAGAGCGGTGTATTGTGTGAGTACTACTAGTAGGTGTGTAGTATGGGAGAAGGAAGAGACGAGAGATCTGCGAGAGAACTCGCCCAAAGCACTATATGGAGAGGGAATCCGAGGTGGCAAATCGTAGAGTGTTCGATGCGCATACCATGGTCCCATGGTTAATGTAAAAGGGGATCAGAATTTGTGTGCTAGTGCTAGTAGTATTTTGAAATGTTAAACATTGTTTGGAGTAATAGGACTTTGGGAGAATTAGAATTTGGCCCCAAGAAAGTTTGTCTTAGGAATCGCATCATTTTTTTTTAATTTGGGAATCTGGCCTCAAATCAAAACGAAAAATTGTTAGGAATCCAAATTTTTCGTCACTTTTGGAAATTCATAACTAGAGTTTGGTAACTCCAATTTTGGTGAACCAATTTTTTTTGTGCACCTTGAGATGTCTAGTTTTTATTAAAATATGAAATCGCCATATTTTGTAGAATTATTTAATTTTCATAAAACGTAATATGTTGGTGTTAAAAATAAATAATTCTACAAAACATGGCCGCTTCCATTTTTTAATAAAAACTAGCCATCTCAAGGAGCACAAGTTTTTATTAAGTTTTGACCTCGCCGTAGAATGCATTGACAACACTAGCATTCACACAACCAAAGTAATCACTACGAATGTGTACAAGGTGAATCCCCAAAGGTAACGCGTCTCGCGGCAAATAGCTTCCTCAGTGACGGCGCCATCATGCACGGCGTTTTTTCCGGCCCTTCGACAGTTTGGCGGCTCTGTCAACCCAAACCCGCAGAGATTTGTGTATCCATGCTCCCGGCTTTCGTGGGGCTCCAATCGCGAGGAGGACCGAGCCCGCATTGAGGGAGTTTTGGCAATCATGCCGCTGGCAGAAGTCGATCTCCTTGATCCTCAAACTCTTATCGGTGAATTCCTTGAGGATTAGTTTGTACTCCCTCGCCTCCAAATTGTAGTTCACTTTGGCTTTTCTAGATTCATTTCTTTTAGTATGTATCTAGACATAATGTATAACTAGATGCATAACAAAACCAATGTATCTAGAAAAGCCAAAGTGAACTATAATTTGGAACGGAGGGAGTACCTGTGATGAAACTTTGAATAAAGTACTTGGTCTCTCGTGATTTGTGCTTCTTCACCGTATTTGTTCGCTTTCTTTCTTTCTTCAAACGCTGTACTACCTGTTCCGCTCACAACAGCTTCTGTTGTTTCGTCTTTTTATTGTTGTTTCATGACCTATTACTTGATACTACCCTCCGTTCCACAATACTTGCAATTTTTTGACTCATATAAACCGTGTTTGATTGCCGTCTTATTCAAATTTTTTATGTAAATTATAAAACAAAGAAAACATCATTACAATATCTTTAGTGATGTAATAAGTCATAACAAAAGTGGTAATATTTATTAAAAAAAAGTTGAATAAGACGAGAGGTCAAACACGCTTTATATGAGTCAAAGAATTGCAAGTATATTGTGGAACGGAGGGTATTTTAATTTCAAGACAAGCTACGCACGGAGTACTCCTACAAGCCATCGTGTTCCGCCATGTTGCCGGCCTCTTGCCCTTCTTCTTTGACAACGAGCGCCGGCCCTCGCTCTTGCCCACTAGAGTAGCCGGCCCGTGCACTCGAAGTGTCTAGTAGCGACGGATAGCCCGAACGGAGGCAACAACCGACGCCTTCGACAAGGAACCGTAAGCGTTTGGCCGGCCGCGCAGTCCCCATAAAAGTAAGGTTTTGGCAATATAAAAATCATCGCACACATGTACGGTACTCTCTGGACTATTCCCGTGACACGTCTTGATCATATCCACGCCCTTTGCATGCGAACTTTGCGTATGCTTCACACCTCACTATAGTTACAAAGGGAGCCACGTGCGCCACCGCCGTTCCGGCCCAATCCTTGGTGCAGGCCGCGCGCCACCTCCACGTGGGATGGCCGGTGCCTTCCCGCGACGGGCATGAGGGCACGTACAATGGGGATGCTAAACATTGAAGGCATAGTAAAACTTTTTCTACTTTACTAGTACAACGGTGTAGTAGGTGCTTCATTAACTGAATAACTAGTCAACAATACTATAATTAGCTTGTCACGGTAGGATTTCCTTCAAGCCCAGGCACAAGCGCCGGACGCTTTAATTAGGCGGCGATGCCGCGCAAGCGCCCCGTGAGCCAAACGTCAAAAATCGCATGCAACGCCGCTACAAGCGCCAAGGTCTTTCTTCATACTAAACTATCCCAATGTGTGTAGTATGTGTAATCTACTAAATGTTTTCAAACTGTTACATGTTTCTCCATGACAAGATGATCCCAAATATAAAGGCCCCTCCGTTTCAAATTATAGCTCCTTTGACTTTTTTGACCCTAAGTTTGACCAAATCGTCTTATTCAAAAAATTTGTACAAAAAGAGTCAAATTTAAGTCATTCTTAAATACCATTTGTTAATAAATCAAGCCACAACAAAAGAAGTGATATTTTGCACAAAAATTTCATGGATATTTGGGAACTACAGTCTTTATATTGGTAGTTTGTCGGAGGTCATCCAAAAAATTTAAATTTCCATTTTTTAAAAATTCAGACCTAGTTTTCCATTACAAGATAATGCCAAAAATCAAAAAGTTTTAAACTAGAAAGTTTCATAACCTAGCAAGATCTACAATTAAATCTCAATTTGGTTGTTTGTTTCCCCATCCGACATCCATGCTAGCTAGTGATTGTTCACAAATCTTAATTATACACCATCGCAAAACATGAATATATCTTGTACCATTGTCACTGCTCATTCATCATTTCGTATGCAATTAATCAAACATTCACGCAGCACATGAATTAGAGTAAATATAACACAAGATTACAAATATAACGAATTAAAACATCTCACCACTCACCGGTGTTCATCACGCATGCTACTCGCAGAGGATCAATTGAACATCAACCAATCCATGCATGCACACAACCAAAAGCTAGCAAAAGTCGCTCGATCTAGATGATCTAGCTAGAGCAAATGCACACACATATATATTAGACATACATTGCATGAGAGCATCATCGCCTCGGCGTGCTTATTTCAACCTTGCAAATGAGGAAGAACATAGTACACTCGCCGCGGATCCCCGCACTCCTCGCCGCAAGACACCCACCGCAGCCGCCACACTAATCCCGGCTCCCATTCGCCGAGGTGCCGCAAGTGTTGTCTTCTAATCTCCACTTGTGCGCCGTCCCGGCGAGGCACCGGTTGGGCCAGAGCGGGACGATGCTGCCACACCGATACGGCACCAAAGAAATCATCGCAACACTTCCAATGCCCGCTTGAAGTGCTCACGCAGTTCACGTTCGTCCGAGTCGAGGCAGCATTGCCGCCGTGTCACGCCGATCTCCCGCAACACCTCTCGGCACCGCCGCCATCGGGCGGCGGGCGTTCCGCATGTAGAGCGTAAGAGCGTGAACATACCGAGACAGCGCATGCCCCGAGTCGGCGACTAGTTTCGATGTCGAGAGGCGGCGAGACGGGTGTCGCGGCCTTCCACGAACACGGCGGACATGCCTCGCCTCGGGCACGCTCCGGGTTGCCGACCTTGGCGAGCTTCGGTGATGAGACTCGCGCGAGTAGTACAAATGCCCGCCAGCTAGCCGACACGGCCGGTCAAAGACCCGGTCTAGTGGGATGCTCCGTCCCACCAGGGTCGCCCCGACGCCGCTCACCGCGAACAATGTGGCCCGCAGATTGAAGAGCTCATCCATAGGATCATCCGAGTGCATGGCGACGCCAGCATCGCAAGCTCCACAAGAATGTCCCAATGGAAGGTTCTCGCAAAGATGGCTTGAGGCCCGAGCGCGGGGCTTTTTTTGTCGGAACCTCGAGGCCGAGCCGGGCGGGAGGTGAACAAAGCGGTACGTGTGGCGCCGCTTGAGTCGGAGAGCAGCAGGGCAATAATACGGGTGGCCGGGTGTTCCCGCGAGGGACGTAGGGCTTTTTTTTTTAGAGCGGGCCGTGAGGCCTCGCGGCGACATGACCGGTGTTAGTACAACGTAATGAATGCCAACGCTTTTTGATAGACCGTGTCTCTAACATTTACACCTTGCGTGGGTGCATCCTTTGCGTATCGTGTGGAGAGCTCGCGGCGCGCACGACGTCGCCATCGGCGCAGCCGCGGTGTCATCATATTATACCGATATCGATGCCCGCCTCTATCGGCGAGAGGCACCGCACGAGGGCGAAGGATCGACTCCTATTCCGCATGCAGACCAGCTCAGACGTTACCCCAAATACTTCCCGATTTGGCTTGATACGCAGCGGTCGCCAATATGGTATTCACCGATCAGTACTCCCGCCGCCGCGAAGACGCCCGCCGTTCAAGCGGGCGGAGCGCCCCGCCCTCGTTGCGTCGACGACCGCGTCCCTTCGCTAGGCATGCCACTGGACTCCGGCGTGCGCCCGGCCTCACAAGAAATGAGGTCTAGCCGGCCGTCTAGCGGCGGCCACTCGATACTCACCCGAACCTCGTCCAGGCGGGGACATGTCGGAGAGGGGTTGCCGTCGCGGAGAACGTAATTAACGGCTGGCGGCCTGAACCGGCGGACACGTAGCGCCCAAAAAGAACGTCAAGGGGACATGCATAGCCGCGAGAATCGCAAACATGAACATAACATGAATTACATCCGGATAGCATGATAATCGCAAACACCATCGACATATATAAACATGGTTTTTGCCCATTATTCTACCCCCTGTACGACTAGTAGTTCTAGAACAGAGGCTCGGGATAAGGTCGGGAGGGTCCTCGCCACCCATCGCGCCCGTGGACCGGTGAACGCGTCGACGAGAGCTGCCAGGCTCCTCGACAACCATGATCCGGGAACCATGGCTCCACCGAGGTGAGGTCGTGGGTCGGATTGCACCTATGCAGCCGCCGGGCCGACGGACGCACCATGCCGCACGCCATGGTGCGCGACCTCCCTTTGCGCGGCAAAGACGATGTCCCGCAGACGGCTCCATGGTTTTGCCCCCGGCGTTCAGTGCGTCGGCATTGCCGGGCGGCCGACAAGCAAGTTCTCCACGCCGTTGTCGGTCTTTGGCGAAAATCAAGGAAAACCGTAGACGTCCGAAAAGCTGCGGTTTGATCAAGCAAGAAAATAATTTCTGTCAAAAACCCCACCCGCAACCATGGCGTCGGACTCGAGAGCCGAAAGCACGCATATCGCCACCTCGATCCGGACCTGTTCGAAAGCAACATTCTGGCGCACCCATGCACGCGTTGAGCTCTCTAAGCAAACGGCTAGCGTGCGATCCAATGTAGGCGTCGGAGTCCCCGGAGTCGGAGGAGACGATAGTCGGATTGATGACGAGCCCATTGATGATACCCTCCCGAGATGCTCGGTCGTCTCCCCTGGGCGTAATAGGACCGTTACTCCCATGATGAACATAACTGCAATAAGAACAGATCGATCTTACCCAGGGTGGCAGAGACGCTGGCGCTGCGGCGGCTGGTTCACCAATGGCTCCTCCGCCGATCGCTTGCGCGCTGCCCTCGCCCCTCGCCGCCATTGGATCTTCCGTGGGAGCCGCTGAGACCTCGGCGACACGAATCGCAGTCTCTGCAAGCATGTCAGGCGGAAGTTTTTTTCATGGCGCGGCACGGCGGGAGCTTTTTTGGTGGAAACTAGCTCGGAGCGCGCGCTTATAGTATGTTTTGTGCCGCGAAGACTTGGTGAGCAGCAATAATGCGGGTGCGCGGCCCGTGCGGTGGGGCATGGGGCGGTGCACTCCGGCGGCGGAGGTGTCGAGCCAAATGGACGGTCGAACTATCCCAAAGCGCGCGTCGTAAGATAAATGTTTTCAAACTATTACATGTTTTTCCATGACAAGATGATCTCAAATCAAAATGTTGTAATAAACTACAAAGTTTCATGGATATATGAGAACTACAATCGTTATGTTGGTGGTATGTCTATCCGACGTCACTTGAAACATTTAAATTTCAATTCTCAACATTTTGAAATTGAGACATAGTTTATCTTTATAAGATAATGTCGAAATAAATGGTTTTCAACTAGAGAGTTTCATAACTTAGCAAGAAGTACAATTCTAATTTTGGTTGTTTCCCCATCCGACATAGTGCTATAGTGACATTGTTCACGAATCTTAGAAATCTCTTCTAGTTTCATAAACTCTATGACACATGTGTAAATCTTGTGAACAATGTTCTTTGCGACGTCATCGATGAAGAAATGACCTACTATATAAAATATGTACATCTTAAGAAGTTATATATACAACTTTTATGTTCATGACTTCTTCTCAATAAATCATTAGATGCTCAAAAATGTTGTTTGAAATTGTAATTTTTGAAATTCAAATTTCAAATGTTGTCGATGAAACATGACAAGGATAATAGAAGTAAGAAAACAATCTCTTGACTGAGCATGATTTTACAAAATTTTAGAAAGAAAAACCATCACATCTAGAGTTACTATGAGGGAGAAAGACTAGTCACAAGTTTTGACCACAGTTAAAAGAAAAAGTAGGGTTCTTCTTTGGAAGATCCGGGCGTGGCGGGGAGGTGAACAGAAGCCGGGCGCTCCGGCCGTAGCTATTTCGAGCGGCGGACATGACCCGCAGAGCGCGGACGCCGCGCCAAGGAAATGGACCAGACGCCTTTTCTTCGAGACAAAACTATCCCAAATGCGCGCTCTAAGCTAAATGTTTTCAAACTATTACATATGTTTCTCCATGACAAGATGATGCCAAATCAAAACGTTTTATACCGCAAAGTTTCATGGATAATTGAGAACTACGCATAATCGTCTTGGGTGGTGGTTTGTCTATCCGAGGTCACTTGAAACATTTAAATTTCAATTTCCATTTTTTGAAATTGAGACCTAGATTTTCCTTTACAAGGTAATGTCAAACCAAAAAGTTTTCAACTAGAGAGTTATTACGTTCGGAACTCGCAAGATCTACATTTTAATTTGGTTGTTTCCCTATCCGACATAGTGTTAGACATTGTTCACAAATCTTAGAGATGTCTCTCGTAGTTTCATATAAACTCTATGTGGATGTGTAAATCTTGTGAACAATGTTACCATGATGTCGTCCTCGGTGAAGATGACGGTGTAAAAGGTGTGCATCATAAGAAGTTGTACAACTTTTATATGTTCATGATTTCTTCTCACTGAAATCATTAGATGCTCCAAAAAAAGTTGTTTGAAGTTGTAATTTTGAAATTCAAATTTCAAATGTTATCGATGAAACATGACAAATAGTAATAGAAGTAATAATAATACAATCGCCGATAGAGCATGATTTTTTAAAATAATAGAAAGAAAAACCATCAATTTTGGAGTTATACTATGAGGAAGAAAGACTAGTTACAAGTTTTGACCCGTAGATTAAAAAAGGAAAATTAGAGTTCTCTTGAGCCCTATATACTACCTTGTTTTAAATAGCCCGCTATAGCCTTTCGAGGCGGGTGCCGCTATTTCTGCTCATGTAAGTACAATTTAAGCCGCTCCGCTATAGCCCGCTATTAGCTCCGCTATAGTCTGTTTTAGAGGTAAACCGCTCCTTAGCTCGCTATTTAAAACTACCACGTTCGATCGTGGGAATTCCAAGCGGTTGCGTTGGACGCCGCGTTCGATCTTGGGGGAAGTGGAGCGGTAGGCTAACTCACTATTTAAGCACACACTCTAATCATGGCGTTCATCCTTTCCGCCTTCTAAGCCACCCACATTCTCTTTGCAATCATCACGCCATGGCTGCCTCGGGCTCAGGATCCAACAAGCGCACCGTGCAGGAGATGGAGGCGGCGGAGGGCAAGGGCAAGGATCCGTGGTGGAGGCGCCCGGCAAGGGCAAGGATCCGGTGGTGGAGGCGCCGGCGGCCGACCCCGGGTCCGACTCCGACGACGACTTCGACTCCTACGTCCCGCCCTCTCCTAAGCGGGACCGCATGGAGGTTCCGCCTCCCGGCTAGAGCAAAGGCCGATGAGCTTGCCGACGGCGCCGCTATCGAGGTAATCGAGAGGGATTTCACCCTCGATCGTCTCCGGCCTACCTTCATGAAGTCGAAGGAGTCGGGCGGACGGCCATGGCCTTCTTCCAAGGGTGGATCGACCTCTCGATGAAAAGATCAACCACTACGCCCCCAAGGTGGAAGAGTTGGCCGGGATCGCCCTCAAGGCCTTGGCCAAGAAGGACGACGCCCGGCCGAGGAGGAGGAGGAGGAGGGCGGCGGCGACGAGGACTAGGGGCCGGCGGCCTTCCTCTTTTTTAATCATTTTAAATATATGTTCTGTTTTTTTTTTTGTATATATTAACAAAATATATATTATATTAAATTTGATTTGAATCTTAACTTGTTCAATGTAAAATTTGTCAAAAACAAATAATTAATTAACTCGTCCGGTTGTGCTTTGGAAAATACAATCGCCGTTGAGTGCCGAGGAGACGGCCATTGGGCGCAGCCGTCGCCGGTTACGTTTTTCTCGAGCAACCGTGTTTTGGAAACGCCACATTATACCCCCCCCCCCCCCTCCCATTATCCAACACTAACTTCTCTTTCGTGCCCCTCTCACAGAAAGCCGGACTCGCCGCCCACGATCGCCGACATGGCCGCCACCCGGAGGAGATGAAGTTAGCTATGGAGCGCCCGCGCCGCCCTCACCAAGCCGAACGGCCTGGCCGACGATGTTGGCCTGCCAAAGGTGAATCTGCCCCTCGAGGAGAGGGCCAACTTCTACGCCCTCCGTCGAATCTCCGGGCCGATACACTCACCGAGGGGATACCGGCCAAACCGAGGAGGCGGCCGTGAAGGCGGCCGCCCGAAAGCCGCTGCTGGGCGGCCAAGAAGGCCAAGAAGGCGGCCTAGGTTCTCTTCTTTTTTTATGTTAATTTATCCGTTGTCCGATTTGTGTGGATGTGTGTAAAAGATACAATGATCTGTGTGGTTAATTTGCTAAGGAATCAGTTGTTGGTTAATCTGTTGCATGGCAATCTCTTTATCTTTCGTTAAATTGGGTTATACTATTTCCTTGTATCGGTTTAATTAATATGATGCGTGTCAATCTTTTTCTATCATTTGCGTTCTACTGTTCCCTCGTCTTAGAAACCGCGCCAACGGTGAATCACCCCTTTGAGGAGAAGTCCATCATGGCGCGGCACACGGAGATGATGTCTCTAGTGACGGGAGGATCGAACACCGTGATCCCCGTAACCTAGCGTTCCTATCTATGCTATTGGATGAGCGGGTTTGAATGGGCTCGCCTACCGCGAGCTCGACGCCGACGTTGGCGGGCAGGGCGCGCGGCGGAGCGGGGAGCGACACTCTCCGGCGACTGAGGACAGGCCGAGGTTACATGGACGGGATGGAGGCATCGAGTGCGGCGTAAACGGTTTTCAAAACTCGGGTCGAGGCGGGGGCGGGTCGCGAGAGGGGTTGTTGTCGCCGTGGTGAACGCTTAGCTCGAACGCTACGGCGGCCGGCGGGTGAACCGGCGGACACGGCAAATGCGTCCAAAGGTGACCTCAACGGCACAGAATAGCGCGCCTTCAAGCCGACGAGCCTCGAGGTGGCAAGGTAAGAAAGAAGGGAGAGAGTTCAGCCCGAGAGGCGGCTAACTATAGCCATGCCGGCCGGGGGTGCTCGTGGCGGCCATGGGCTGCAGTGGCAGCGCGCGAGAATTAATGGTAGACACCGAAACGTAAGTGAGCATTATAACACACGGATTATATTACAACTAATTAAAACATCTCGGTCTTCGCTCCATCCGATCTACGTTTCTTGAACATCACCGCTACGTAAGGATCGAACATATGCACACCATATATGCATCACCTACGACGCGTGCACACTTCCAAAAGCTACCAAAAGTTGTTATATCTAGCTAGGCGCCACCGCAACCGTGAGCAACTCCCCCGCATTGGAAGAACAAAGTACACTCATGCCCACAAGCCATCAATGAAGAACAAAGTAGACTCGTCGCTGATCCTCGCACCGCCGGGCAGATACACTCCCCACGGTTGCCTTCCACGCTCCGACCACCATCCGCAATGTCGCCACAGCCCGGCATGCTGCATCGAAGATGCCCGTGTTGGCGAGGCACCGGTTGGGCCGAGCGGGGAGATGACGGAGAAAAACCGAAAACCCGCTGATACGGCGCCACCATCAGCTCGCCGCTCAACACCGCTATTGCCTGCGGCGCGGAGGCGTGCCACGCTATCGGTGCCCCACGCCGCTGCCATCACCGCTGCCGCCGATCCCCGCAACACCTTTCGTGGCGAAGGTCGCCGCCATCGGCGCCGGTGTTCATCCCGTAGAGAGCAAGGGCGTGTGCGCACGGCGACTTCATGCCCCGCGATCGGCGCGCGCCGCGCAAAGATGTCGAGCGGGGAGCGACGGTGCCGCGGCCATCGACGAACAGGCGCATGACAGCCTGCTTTGAAGCACGCCTCCGGTTGCCGACGATGGCGAGATTGGTGACGAGGGTACGCCATTAACCTCGTTCTATTGGAAACCCGCTGATGCTCCGCCCCACCATGGCGCCGCCGCGACACCTCTCGCCATCCGCTTACAGTGCGGCGCGAAATGGTGAGGTCGCCCATGGGATCCTCGCCTCCTTGGCGACGCGGATGGCAACCAATGCAAGCATCTCCCGACGGAAGCCGCCGCATGGTGCGCGGGCGAGGACGACGCGCGCCGCGGTGGTGGTGGTACGTGGAAGGCGACGCGTGAAGCTAAGCTTATAGCGGCAACGGCGACGACGAGATAGATGTAGCCGGGCGCGGAAGTGAGTTCGCGCTCAATTGCGCAGCTATGAGAGGTGGCGGACGACGTCGTAGAGTAGACTCAAAGACAGCAAATCGCTTTATTACTCACACGCTTTTAGTATCGCGTGTCGTAGATCGTAGTTGCGAACCCACGCAGCCGGCAAGAACGTGGAGTACTCCCTCCGTCCAACAAAAAAAAAACGCAAATTCTTTGACCTTTCAAAATCTAATTTGACCATTCGTTTTATTTGAATAATGTATATAAATATTATCAATTTTGTTATGACTTATTAGATCATTAAAGATATTATAACAATAGCTAATTTATTTTGGAATTTACACAAATATGTTGAGCAAGACGAATAGTCAAATTAGATTTTGAAAAGGTCAAAAATTACGTTTTTTTTTTGGTTGGATGGAGGGAGTATCACTCACGCCTTTACACAAAGATGGGTCTCAGAATCGGATGGCATATTAACCACGTGGATCCACTCCACTCAATTGACTTTTCACAAAAGTGCAAAATCTTGACACCAAGCATTGCACCGACGCGTTGATATATTCGCAAATACCACAATAATAACATTGCCGGCATTTATGACTCGGTAAGCGCGGTGACAATCTTTTAGGGACGGAGGGAGTATATATATACATTATACATACATAGGGACGGGTCTCGCACTATGACCCCGACAGACGGCCCCACCACGCGCCACCCGCAGGTGGCGTGGCTTATTCTCTTTCACAGAATACTATTCAATCGGCCAAGATCACCGAACAAACCTTATTATATACGTTTTACTTGTGCCCGCCCAATTTTTGCTACAATTTTTACGCCCGAGCCTTTAAAAACTCAAAAAAATTACCCACCTCGTCACAGGCAGGCGATTCATTTCGATCGGGGGTGTTTGGTTCCTAGCCACACTCCTCACAGGCGACTCTAGGGTTTCCAGCCGCCTCATCAGCCCGCCGCCACCGCCGACGCATCCGCGCCATTCAAGCCGACGCCGCTTCCGCCAGCGACCTCCTTCTCCGACGGCTTCTTCCTCCACCAGGCCGGCCGGCCATTCTAGGGTTTCATATCTAGCCCATCAATCTTGTCTGTGCCTACTTTTATGAACTACAGTTTGTTAGATTCCAATATTCCCGAACTACCTTTTTTTGTTTTTCCGTGATCTTGTGCCTCTGAAGCCTGTTCGCTTGTGTTTAATATATAGTATTCTGACGTGAGAGAGAATAAGCTGAAACAAGATGAAGCAAGCACAAGTGAACAGGTCGACTAGTCCTCACATACTATCTATTACGCATGCAATTGAACTATAATTTTATCCTCATAATATGGATATAATTGAGTTGTACATACCGAACTTGACACCTCACCGCTACCAGCCCGATCAAGCACTATATATAACTACAATGTTGTTGTTATCCACCGCTGCTTATTTTCTTTATAGATGAATATGCGTGCTCAAGTAAACACAACCGCCCTGTAGAGTACTACCTTTTTTTGGTGATCTCGTGCCCCCGAGAGTCTCTGTTTCGCTTGTTTAATAGTATCCTGTGAGAGAATAAGCTGAAACAAGATGAAGCAAAATTGCAAGAACAAGCGAACAGGCTCTCATCTACTCCTCATAAACTATCTATTACAGAATTGAACTCAGTATAATCAGTATCCCGAGATGGATGTATTGAGTTGTACATACTGAACTTGACACCTGGCTACTACATTAATGTTGTTACCTTTGTGTTTTTGTTTTAGGAGACTCAGAACTACTTACGCTTATTTTCTTTATAGATGAATATACGTGCTCAAGAACAATGACTCGCTCCTATTAAATGAAATGTTACTAAACTGCAGTTTTGTCTATACTATTCTATTCCTAAACTACATTTAATTTATTTTGTGTTCTCGTGACTCTCGCGGTTACTTGTAGTCCTAATAGACACGCCTATTGCAGAATTGAACTGTATAATATTAGCCTCACATGGATACTTCAAGTGATTTCCATCCAACAAATGGCATCAACGCAAACATCCTGTGTCGCCCGAATTTTTCGGGCCGCCACAAAGTGAGGAAAGGTGATAATTTCTGCCGCTATTTTCTTCATAGATGAATACACAAGCTCGAGAACACTAACCGCTTTCTGTTGAGTACTACTACTATCCTGTCTTTACAAAATTTTTTTCCTGCTAAAGTTTGTTTGTATTCCTCTATTCCTAAACTACTTCCTCCGTTTCAATTTGTAAGTTAAACTTTGACTTTTTTTGGTACATCCATTTAGCTATGTATCTAGATACAATAATATGCCCGGATACATAGGAAAATGGATCGAACCAAAAAAATGTCAAAGCGACTTACAATTTGGAACGGAGGGAGTGCAATTTTTTTTGATCTCGTGCCTCTCGTGGATTGTGTAGTCCTCACAGACGCCTATTACTGTAATTGAACTCAGATAATATTAGGGCCTTGCTAATTTCCGTGTGACTAAAATTTTCAAATCTGCTCAGCGACGTAGCTACTTCAAAGGATTTCCATTATCCGCATCAACGCATCATCCGTGTCGCCGAAATTTTTTCACGCCGGTAGTGAGGAAAGGTGTTAATTCTCGCCGCTTATTTTCTTCATAGATGAATACACAAGCATGAGAACACCGACCGCTTCTGCCGAAAGTACTACTACTATCTTGTGTTACAAAAAATTTTCCTACTAAACGAACTATTGCTAAACGCCTAAACTACGCTTTGTTTATATTCCTCTATTCCTCGAACTACTTCCGTTTTCGGTTTGTAAGTCGCTTTGACTTTTTTTGGTACATCCATTTAGCTATGTATCTAGATACAATAATATGCCTGGATACATAGCAAAATGGACGAACCAAAAAGTCAAAGCGACTTTTTACAATTTGGAACGGAGGGAGTGCAATTTTTGTGATCTCAGCCTCTCGTGGATTGTGTAGTCCTCACACACCTATTACGTAATTGAACTCGTATAATATTAGGGCCTTGCTACTTTCCGGTGACTTAAATTTTCAAATCTGCTTCAGCGACGTAGCTCCTTTCGAAAGATTTCCGTGCATCAACTCATCATCCGTGTCGCCTGAATTTTTCATTCGCCGTAGTGAGGAAAGGTGTTAATTCTTACCGCTTATTTTCTTCATAGATGAATACACAAGCATGAGAACAATGACCAAAGCCTGGCTCGAAAGTACTACTACTATCTTGTCTTACAAAAATTTTCCCCACGAAACGAACTGTTGCTAAACTATAGTTTGTTTATATTCCTCTATTCCTCAACTACTTCCGTTTGGCTTTGTAAAAAATTTGACTTTTTCGGGTACATCCATTTAGCTATGTATCTAGATACAATAATATGCCCGGATACATAGCAAAATGAACGAACCAAAAAGTCAAAGCGACTTACAATTTGGAACGGAGGGAGTGCAATTTTTTGTGATCCGTGCCTCTCGTGGATCGTGTAGTCCTCATAGATCGCCTATTACAAAGTATTGAACTCGTATAATATTAGGGCCTTGCTAATTTCCGTGATCCGAAAGTTTCAAATCTGTTCAAAGACGTAGCTACTTCATGATTTCCGTGCATCAACGCATCATCCGGTGTCGCGAATTTTTCATTCGCCGTAGTGAGGAAAGGTGTTAATTCTGGCCGCTTATTTTCTTCATAGATGAATACACAAGCTTGAGAACAATGACCGCCTGTCGAGTACTACTACTATCTTGTCTTACAAAAATTTTTCCCACTAAACGAACCGCTGCTAAACTACGCTTTGTTTATATTCCTCTATTCCTCGAACTACTTCTTCCGTTTCAGTTTGTAAGTCGCTTTGACTTTTTTGGTACATCCATTTAGCTATGTATCTAGATACAATAATATGCCCGGATACATAGCAAAATGGACGAACCAAAAAAGTCAAACCGACTTGCAATTTGGAAACGGAGGGAGTGCAATTTTTTTGTGATCTCAGGCCTCTCGTGGATTGTGTAGTCCTCACACATCGCCTATTACAGAATTGAATCGTATAATATTAGGGCCTTGCTAATTTTCGGTGACTAAAATTTTCAAATCTGTTCAGCGACGTAGCTACTTCGTTGATTTCCATTATCCATGCATCAACGCATCATCCGGTGTCGCCAGAATTTTTCTCGCCGCTGTAGTGAGGAAAGGTGTTAATTCTCGCCGCTTATTTTCTTCATAGATGAATACACAAGCATGAGAACACCGACGCTTCCTGTCGAAAGTACTACTACTATCTTGTGTTACAAAAATTTTCCTACTAAACGAACTATTGCTAAACGCCTAAACTACGCTTTGTTTATATTCCTCTATTCCTGAACTACTTCCGTTTCGTTTTTGTAAGTCGCTTTGACTTTTTCGGTACATCCATTTAGCTATGTATCTAGATACAATAATATGCCCGGATACATAGCAAAATGGATCGAACCAAAAAAAAGTCAAAGCGACTTTACAATTTGGAACGGAGGGAGTGCAATTTTTTTGTGATCCGGCCTCTCGGGATTGTGTAGTCCTCACAGATCGCCTATTACGTAATTGAACTCAGATAATATTAGGGCCTTGCTACTTTCCGTGTGACTTAAATTTTCAAATCTGTTCAGCGACGTAGCTCCTTCCGATGATTTCCGTGCATCAACTCATCATCCGGTGTCGCCTGAATTTTTCATTCGCCGTAGTGAGGAAAGGTGTTAATTTCGCCGCTTATTTTCTTCATAGATGAATACACAAGCATGAGAACAATGACTACGCTTGCCGTAAAGTACTACTACTATCTTGTCTTACAAAAATTTTCCCACGAAAACGAACTGTTGCTAAACTATAGTTTGTTTATATTCCTCTATTCCCGAACTACTTCCGTTTCAGTTTGTAAGTCGCTTTTGACTTTTTTCGGACATCCATTTAGCTATGTATCTAGATACAATAATATGCCCGGATACATAGCAAAATGAACGAACCAAAAAAGTCAAAGCGAATTTACAATTTGGAACGGAGGGAGTGCAATTTTTTTTGTGATCTGTGCCTTTGTGGATCGTGTAGTCCTCACAGACGCCTATTACAAGATTAAAATCAGATAATATTAGGGCCTTGCTAATTTCCGTGACAAAGTTTTAAATCTGCTCAGCGACGTAGCTACTTCAGATTTTCCGTGCATCAACGCATCATCCGGTGTCGCGAATTTTTCATTCGCCGTAGTGAGGAAAGGTGTTAATTTCGCTACTTATTTTCTTCATAGATGAATACACAAGCTTGAGAACAATGACTGCTCTGCCGAGTACTACTACTATCTTGTCTTACAAAATTTTCCCACTAAACGAACCGTTGCTAAACTACGCTTTGTTTATATTCCTCTATTCCTGAACTACTTCTTCCGTTTTCAAGTGTAAATTAAACTTTGACTTTTTGGTACATCCATTTAGCTATGTATCTAGATACAATAATATGCCTCGGATACATAGCAAAATGGACGAACCAAAAAAGTCAAAGCGACTTGCAATTTGGAAACGGAGGGAGTGCAATTTTTGTGATCTCGTTGCCTCGTGGATTGTGTAGTCCTCACAGATCGCCTATTACGTAATTGAACTCAGATAATATTAGGGCCTTGCTAATTTCTAGCCGACCGAAATTTTCAAATCTGCTCAGCGACGAAGCTTTTTTTGTTTTTAGATAATGGATGAGAAAAAACATCCGGCCTCTACATCCGAGGATGTACACGACCCGATTATTACAAGTAGTGGATAAAAAGGTAGAGCAAAACAAGTCTCTAAAAACGTATAAAGAGAACTAAAGCAAATGATAAATGTGCTTCCACCTTCTATTGGGAAACTCTAAAGTAATCACTTCTAGTTTTTACTCGCTAATTAGCGAGAGTGTGTTCTTGTCTTGTTCATCACGCCGCAACCGGGCTCGCATCGCAGCCAATAGGCTCATCTGAAAAATAACCTTCGACAACAAGAAAACTATCATTTTGTTAAAGATAATATCGCTTTCGACAGGGCCAAATGGCCCAAAGATATAGTCGTGGACGCCAACCCAACCCAAATCAAGTTTGTAATCCTTTTATTCTCGATTAGCAAGCCATGTACCAAACATATGGCTTATGTAGATCTAGGCCGGTTTAGGCCAAAAGAGCATAAAAGATGATCCTCCATACCGCTTTTGAATACGGACAATCTTAGAAAAGGTGTTGGATGGTCTCATTCATATTACAACCAACACATTTTACGCTAGCCGTCGGGGATCTAAATATTGGGCCCCGAGACATTCTTCAAACCGTGAGAATCGGCCGCCCGCCAAGGCCCAAGAAAACCCAGCCCGCTATCATCCCGCACCGGAGGGACGGCCCGATAGACGACGGACCAGCCATGGAGCCACGACGCCACACGACGACGGAATCGCCCACGATGGCCTCTGCACGCCCACAAAGCGCCCAAATGGAATCACCACGACGCGCAAAGAGCTTATTACGCCACGGCGGACAAGGTCAAGGACCTCTCGCAGAACAACGAACCATGACGTTCCACGCCGACAGCAGCCAAACCATAGCTCGGACTCGACCACGCATCTCCGTTTGGCCCAAGGCCGGCCTAGCTCACCGCCCCCGAGAAATCTCGCCGCTCGTCCGAGGGGTGGCCTAGCTCACCACCCCTCGGCGCAAAAACTCGCCGCCCGAGGGAGACCAGCCTTTCCATCCTCGGGTGAGGCAGCCCAACTAGCCCGTCCTAGGGTCGCCGACCCCTGGGCGTGGGAGGTTCCGTCCCGAGGAAGGGAAACCGCCGCATTCAATGCGGTCGCACGGCAGGCGAGGCGCCGCGCCATCGACACGCCCGCCAAATCGAATCGCCGAATCGCCTCCCCAATCCGACCGATGGGACGCAAAAAGCCGAACCGCGACATGTTACGCCACCCGCACGGGAAACCGTGATGACACCGCATTTCCCAGCACCGCCAAAACGCCACGATAGGCCGTACCCTCGGCACCTGACACGCATAGCCAGCGACCTCTGACCGCCCGCCATGCGGATTGTGAGGGACGCCTCACAGACCCTCGGGTCGCACTGCAGGATCTGCAAGCACGCCCACCATAGGATCGGACGCGTGTCTTCGCCAAGCGACATCCAAGCCCGCCGACCCCTACGGCGGCGCACATGCAACCGGTGCAGCCTGAATTAGCCACCTAGGTGTCCACCGGTGTAAACATTATCTCTCCTTCTCCTATAAAGGGGAGTAATGCCTCATTAGAGAGGATTCAATTGAGCCCGCTCAACTCCGGTTCACACGGAGGAAACCGCACACCACCACCACCATAACCACGATCGCGGGGCTTGAGACCCGCGTCTCTCCCCGCGGCCGCCAAGAACCCCCTACCGCAGGCTCACCTTTGAGCGTGAGGTAACACGAAAGCAGACACACCCCCCGCTGGGCGTAGGGCCCCGTTGGCTCGAACCAGATAAACCGCTGGTCCCGTGTCCATCTTGCGCTACGCCATCGAGGGAGGGGCACACGGCTTATAAATTCTTTATTGCCGCACCCGAGGCACCCACCGCTTCCTCAAAACGCCGACACTAGCTTTCCAGTTTTCCCTAGTGAGAATTGCCGATAATTTCGCCGCTTATTTTCTTCATAGATGAATACACAAGCATGAGAACACCGACCGCTCGCCGAGTACTACTACTATCTTGTCTTACAAAAATTTTCCCACTAAACGAACTGTTGCTAAACTACGCTTTGTTTATATTCCTCTATTCCTCGAACTACTTCCTCCGTTTCAGCTTGTAAGTCGCTTTGACTTTTTCGATACATCCATTTAGCTATGTATCTAGATACAATAATATGCCTCGATACATAGCAAAATGGATGAACCAAAAAAGTCAAAGCGACTTACAAATTTGAAAACGGAGAGAGTGCAATTTTTTGTGATCTGCGCCTCTCGTGGATTGTGTAGTCCTCACAGCATCGCCTATTACAGAATTGAACTATATAATATTAGGGCCTTGCTAATTTCCGTGTGACTAAAATTTTCAAATCTGTTCGAGCGACGCAGCTACTTCAAGTGATTTCCATTATCCAGGCATCAACGCATCATCCGGTGTCGCCAGAATTTTTCAGTCGCCAGGTAGTGAGGAAAGGTGTTAATTCTGCCGCTTATTTTCTTCATAGATGAATACACAAGCATGAGAACACCGATCGCTTCCGTCGAGTACTACTACTATCTTATGTTACAAAAATTTTCCCCTACTAAACGAATCAAGTTGCTAAACGCCTAAACTACGCTTTTATTTATATTCCTCTATTCCTGAACTACTTCCGTTTCAGTTTGTAAAGTCGCTTTGACTTTTTGGTACATCCATTTAGCTATGTATCTAGATACAATAATATGCCCGATACATAGCAAAATGGACGAACCAAAAAAGTCAAAGCGACTTTGCAATTTGGAACGGAGGGAGTGCAATTTTTTTGTGATCTCGTGCCTCGTGGATTGTGTAGTCCTCACAGATTGCCTATTACGTAATTGAACTCGTATAATATTAGGGCCTTGCTAATTTCCGTGTGACTAAAATTTTCAAATCTGCTCAGCGACGAAGCTTTTTTGTTTTTAGATAATGGATGAGAAAACATCCGGCCTCTACATCCGAGGATGTACACGTACCCGCTATTACAAGTAGTGGATAAAAAGGTAGAGCAAAACAAGTCTCTAAAACAGATAAAGAGAACTAAAGCAAATGATAAATGTGCTTCCACCCTCTATAGGGAAACTCCAAAGTAGTCACTTCTAGTTTTCTCGCTAATTAGCGAGAGTGTGTTCTTGTCTAGTTCATCACGCCGCAACCGGGCTCGATCCGCAGCCAATAGGCTCATCTGAAAATAACCTTCGACAACGAAAAACTATCATTTTATTAAAGATAATATCGCTTCGACAAATACCAAATGGCCCAAAGATATAGCCGTGACGCCAACCCAACCCAAATCAAGTTTGTAATCCTTTTATTCTGATTAGTAAGCCATGTACCAAACATATGGCTTATGTAGATCTAGGCTGGTTTAGGCCAAGAGCATAAAAAGATGATCCTCGATACCGCTTTCAAATACGGACAATCTTAGAAAAGGTGTTGGATGGTCTCATTCAAATTACAACCAACACATTTCTCGCTAGCTTTCCAGCTTTTCCTAGTGAGGATTGCCGATAATTCTGCCGCTTTTTTTTCTTCATAGATGAATACACAAGCATGAGAACACCGACCGCTCCTGTCGAGTACTACTACTATCTTGTCTTACAAAAATTTTCCCACTAAACGAACTGTTGCTAAACTACAGTTTGTTTATATTCCTCTCTTCCTAAACTACTTCCTCCGTTAGTTAGTAAAAATTTTGACTTTTTGGTACATCCATTTAGCTATGTATCTAGATACAATAATATGCTTGGATACATAGCAAAATGGATCGAACCAAAAAAAGTCAAAGCGACTTACAATTTGGAAACGGAGGGAGTGCAATTTTTTTTGTGATCTCGTGCCTCTGTGGATTTTGTAGTCCTCACAGACGCCTATTACAATTGAACTGTATAATATTAGGGCCTTGCTAATTTCCGTGTGACTCAAAGTTTCAAATCTGCTCAGCGACGTAGCTTTTTTTGTTTTTAGATAATGGATGAGAAAAACATTCGCCTCTACATCCGAGGATGTACACAGCCCGCTATTACAAGTAGTGGATAAAAAGGTAGAGCAAAACATGTCTCTAAAATAGATAAAGAGAACTAACGCAAATGATAAATGTGCTTCCACCCTCTATAGAGAAACTCCAAAGTAATCACTTCTAGTTTTCTCGCTAATTAGCGAGAGTGTGTTCTTGTCTTGTTCATCACGCCGCAATCGGGCTCGCATCAGAGCCAATAGGCTCATCTGAAAATAACCTTCGACAACGAAAAACTATAATTTTGTTAAAGATAATATCGCTTCGACAAATTAATAGGATCGGACGCTGTCTTCGTCTGTTTACCTCCAAGCCCGCCGACCCCTCGGCGGCGCACATGCTACATGCGGTGCAGCCTCGAATTAGCCACCTAGGTGTCCACCGTGTAAACATTATCTCTCTCCTTCTCCTATAAAAGGGGGAGTAATGCCTCATTAGAGAGGATTCGATTCGAGCCCGCCAACTCCAGTTCACACCGAGGAAACCGCACACCACCACCACCATAACCATGATCGCGGGCTTGAGACCCGCTGCCTCTCCCCCCGCGGCCGCCTCAGAACCCCTACCGCAGGCTCACCTTTGAGCGTGAGGTAACACGAGCAGACACACCCCTCGCCGGACGTAGGGCCCCGTTGGCCTGAACCAGGATAAAACCGCTAGCGGCCCCATGTCCATCTTGCGCTCGCCATCGAGGGAGGGGGCACACGCGCTATAAATTTTATTGCCGGCACCGAGGCACCCACCGCTCGAAACGCCGACGCTTAGCGCGCTGTAGGGGGCGCCGTGTGCACCCTGCATCTCCATCAGCCCTCTTGGCGTTTCCGCCTTCCACCACCTCGCCGCCGGAGACGAGCTCGCTCAACACCACCGTTCGAACGCCGCATTTGTGGCGCCGGCCACAACTACGAGATGATCCTTCCGCCCGACGTGCCGGTAGAAGGGAGGGCAGCATCACGCCGCGGCGGCCCATCATCACGGCCGCCGCCGCGGCGGCAAGGCGACCCATCGCCGCAGCGCGCGTCCGCTAAACGGATCTGAATCCGGCCGACGATCCCCTGGCCGACTGACCGTAAGGGGCTCCCAGTGAACCCTAGGCCCCGGAAATACCTTACCCGCCACCCGCCGTGGTAGGGTACCCCCCGAAAACCCTAATCGCCGGAAAACGCCTCCGCTCCGGTCATCCCGAGGGAGTCCTGAATCCCCTCGCCGGCTTGAAACCTCGGGCCGAAGCCTTCGCCAGAGAGCACGAGCCGACCACCGGCCGCTCCACGGAGCGCATCCCATGGACATTCACTGAGGAGCGCATCCTCCGTGAGGACGCGGGACGACCCCGCCATGCCACCCCTCCGGTTCAACCGGGCCTGGTCCCGGAGCCGAGGGATTCCGCTCTACCGCCCGAGAATCAAACCTCCTTCCAGACGCTCGGCAAGCACCGCGCACCGACGATGAAGACGAAGTACTATGACCCCACGCTGGAATGCTTCAATGTCGAGGTCCCGCCACAGATGGCCGCCACCGACGCCTCCAAATAAGATGACGCTGACGCATCCGCCACGACGAGCCCAGCCGGGCCGGGCGGCTTCTCGCCCGTCCATCCGGGTAGCGGGCGCCGCACCGCCGCCAAAAACGCCCACCTACGCCAGGATCCGCAGAACGAATCGGGCGGACCGCCCCGACCGCCGATCGAGTAGAACATCCCGCCGAGAAAGCTCAACGCGAAAGCAGGCCCTGGGCACCTCAAGTCACAATGGCGGCGGACGGGGCGACCCGGCCGGGTGCCTCCAATCCCCGCATAGCGGTCCCGCTCACCAGCCGCCAACGCAACGCGGGCGGCGGTCGCCATGCCGGTATCGAAATGCCCGAGCCCTCCACTACCGAGGGTAGGCGATACGGAAGGCCTCCGCCAACTCTGACAAGGCGGCGCGGGTGCAACAGGTAGAGAGTTCCGCTTCCCGATCGCCGCGTGACGCCACGACCGGCGAAGAGGAACTGGGCGAAGTCTCGGCAGGCTCCGCCCACCCGACGAGCCGAGCCCTCGGCAAGGCGGGCCGAGCGCCCGGACGACAATCGCTGCAACCGCCCACCCGGGAACGCATAGAAGACCCGCACCGCGACGCCGCAACCGAGGCGCCCCCGACCTCGTGGGCGAGATCGGTCGGGCAGCGGGCTCGCACGGGCGTGGCTCGCCTCGAGGGACGACAAAGCGTGACGAGGCGCGAGGCAAAGTCGAGGACCGAGGGTACCCCCGATCCGCCAGGCCTCGTGCCTTCACCGGGACATCGAGGGCACCACTCCCCGCTGTGCTTTCAGGCCCCGAGCCATCTCGAAGTACACGGAGAGACTCGGCCCCGAGGTATGGTCGACGACTATCGGGCCGCATGCCATCATAGGGCACACGATGACAAAGTGATAATCGTAAATTTGCCCCTGTACCTCTCCGAGTCGCCGCCAGCTTGGCTGAACACCTTCCACCCAACCTCATATCAAACCGGACAGGCTTGGTGAGAACCTTCCGCGGTAACTTCCAGGCACATACCTACGCCCGTAACTCGTGGGATCTCCGAAACCGCCGACAAAAATCCGACGAATCCCTCTACGCGACTACATCCTCCGCTTCCCAAGCAAATGACCGAGCTCCCTAATGTGACGGATTCAGACGCCATCGGGCCTTCTTGGCCGGCACCACTTGCCGCGACCTCGTGAAGAAGCCGGGGCGCCGGACTCCCACCGAGGCAAACGAATTGATGGACATCGCCACCAAGTTCGCCAAATGGTGAGGAGGCCGTCGGGCTCGCTCAATCGTGGCTCGCAAGGGAAAGCGCAAGGAAGAGGAGCCCGAGGGATCGCAACCCTGAGAGCAAGAAGAAAAAGAAGAAAGATAAGAGCCGCAAGGGCAGGGGCCACGCCGCCCAAGACGATGAAGACATGGTGGCTGCGGTCGATCGCAAGGGGCCCCGACCCCGCCACAAGACACCTTCGATGACATGCTCAAGAAGCCATGCCGTAACCATAGCTACCCTGGCCAAGCATACCCTGGGAGTGCAAGAGGGTACGCCAACATTTCGCCAAGCTCAAGGCCATCCCCGAGGGTGAAGAGGAAGAGGCTCCCGAGGGTGGCGCCAAGGGCAACGAGGAGTTCCCGAAGGTGAATAACCGCTTCATGATCTTCGGCGGCAAAGACTCAAAGAATATGTCCGTGCGACAAATAAGAAGAAGGAGCGCCTGGAGGTCTATGCCACGGAGCCGCAAACCCGGTCGCCGCGCCAGTGGTCGGACCAAAGCCATCACCTTCGACCGGCCGGATCACCCCCAAAGACATCCCGAACCCGGGCTTATCCACCGGTGGTGGATCCCATCATCGCCAACACTCGGCTCACCAAAGTCCTTATGGAAGGAGGGAGCAGCCTCAACCTCATCTACGAAGAAACCCTCGACCTCCTCGGGTAGACAAGTCCAAGATCCGCCCCGAGGGCCGGCATTCAATGGCGCCGCCCCCCGCAAGCAGCTAAAGCCCCCGCGATCGACTTACCGGGTTTGCTTCGTGACCTCGAACTTCGTGCAAGAGACTCTCACATTCGAGATCCTTGGGGTCCGCGGTACTTACCACGCACTCCCGGGCGCCCTCGCTACGCCAAGTTCATGGTCGCCCCAACTACACGCACTTCAAGCTCAAGATGCCAGGTCGAAGGGTGTCATCACGACCGCCCCCCCGCACCATCATGCATACGAAAAAGCGACGCGGAGAGCGTGGAGTATGCCGAGGCACTCGCCATTGCCGAGGCACTCATCGCCGATGCGAAGAGAAGCTTTGACGAAATCACGATTGAGCATGAGGCCAAGCGCCGCGCCGGAGCTTCGAGCCTCCCTCGGGCACCAAGAAGATCCCACTGATCCCAAGAACCCAAAGGAGAAGCCGCCGACCATCGCCGACTGATCCGAAATAGGAAGCCGTGCTCGCCGACTTCCGCCGCCAATGCCAAGACATTTATGGGGGACCCTCTGACATGCCGGCATACCGAGGGATGACGCCGAAAGCACTTCCCTAGACATCCGGCCGGCTCAAAGCCGGGCCATGCAAATGGCTTTGCCGCTTTTGATGACGCCAAGCGTAAGATCATCGGGCGAGAGATCCACAAGCTACCGGAGGCCGGATTCATAAAAGAAGTATTCCACCCCGAGTGGTTAGCTAATCCTCGTATTAGTAGAGAAAAAGAATGGGAAATGGCGGATGTGTGTGGACTACACTAGTCTCAACAAAGCATGTCCGAAAGTTCCCTTTCCTTTGCCTCGAATCGACCAAATTGTCGACTCCAATCGCTGGATGTGAAACGCTGTCCTTTCTTGATGCGCATCTCGCTATCACCGCATC
Organism: Hyparrhenia diplandra; assembly: GCA_015847255.1. Taxonomy (NCBI): domain Eukaryota; kingdom Viridiplantae; phylum Streptophyta; class Magnoliopsida; order Poales; family Poaceae; genus Hyparrhenia; species Hyparrhenia diplandra. Next base: position 36,118 of record JADLZK010007154.1, on the reverse strand, counting down.
AAAATGAAAGAGTCCGACCAGCCGCGCGACTGCTCATAACACCCTTCGATGTATTGTTACTTCACCATGCCCTTCGGCCGAGGAACGCCGGGCAACATACCGTGCATGCAAATCATCTTCGGGAACTCATTGAAGGATCGTGGAGGCCTACGCCGACGACATAGTGGTCAAATCCAAGAAAACGCCCGACCTCGTGGGTGACCTCGGGAAACCTTCGAGTGCCTAAACAAGAAGGGAGTCAAGCTCAACCCCGAAAAATGCGTATTCGGGTCCCCGAGGGATGCCGCCGGGTTTTATCGCTCTCAACGAGGCATCGGCAAACCCAACCAAGGTTGACGCGATCAATTTAAGATGGGGCCAATCCGAGACCTCAAAGGAGTTCGGGAAGGTCATGGGCTGCCCGGCTTCACTAAGCAGTTCATCTCACGCCGGGACAAGGGCCTGCCCCTCTACCGCTCCTTCGCAAGTCCGAAAGGCCGCTGACACCCGAGGCCGAAGAGGCCCTCGCAACCTCAAGAAGCTCCCCGACAAACCCACCGGCCCCGGTACCGCCAAATCCAGAGAAACCCTCGCTTTATACGCCACCGCCACTACCCGTGGTCAGCAGGTGGTCGTAGTGGAGCCGCCGGAAGAGGGGCACACGCTGCCGCATAACGCCTCGCTTACTTCATCGCTGAAGTGCTTTCCGACACCAAGACGCAGGTATTCGCAGATGCGTAGCTATTGTACGCCATCGTATCGACATTCGAAGGAAACTTCGCCACTACTTCCTCGCGCACCCGGGGCTTGTCGTATCCCTCGCTCCTGGGAGATCCTCCAAAACCGAGGGGCCACGGAAGAGTGGCGGTGGGCGGTGGAGCCTGCGGGCTAAACTATATCATTCCCGCCCGCAAGGCGATCAAATCCCAGGTCCTAGCCGACTTTGTGGCCGAATGGACCGATACACGCTTACCCCCGCACCCATCCGTAGGCGAGTGTTGACCATGTATTTCGATGGATCCATGATGAAGGCAGCGCTGGGCTGGTTTGCTTTTCATCTCACCCCTTCGGGTTCACACGGTATGCCATCCGGCTGCATTTTCCCGCTCCAATAACGCCGCAGAATACGAGGCGCCGTCAATGGTCTCCTGACGCGCGACCTCTAATCCGACGTTGGAAACCGGGGGATTCGCAGTTGGTCATCGATCAAGTCATGAAGGCCTCGGATGCGTTACCTACCAAGATGGAGGCGTATTGTCGGGAAGTGCGAAATTGGAGGAAAAGTTCCATGGGCTTGAGCACAAGCATACGCCGAGACGCTACAACGAGGCCGCTGGATGAACCGCTAAGGTCGCAAAGAACCCGAGGTACCGCTCTCCGAACGCCCCTCACCCGAGACCTCAATAAACCCTGGCCAGCACACCCCCTGAAGTACCCCTCGGGGCTCACGAGGGCGGCACAATGCCAGCCACACCCGGGTTATGAGGGCCGACCCGCCCCCCGACCGAGAAAACCCGCCGATGGAGTACCTCACCCGAGGAGAGTTACCCGAGGACAAGACCCAGGCTCGCCACAGTCCCGAAGGGCTAAGTCCTTGCAATCGATTGAGAGAAAGGGGAACTCTACAAGAGAGGAGCCTCGAGTATACATGCGATGCATACCCCGGCCAAGGCCAAGAATTGCTCACAACACCCACCGCAGGGAATGCGGTCATCACGCCGTCCCGAGGACTCTAGTCGGTAAAGTCTTCGTGCAAGGCTTCATCGCCTCGGCGGTGCGAGACGCCAACCAAGTCATGCGCACTGCAAGGAATGCCAATTCTACGCGGCGCAGACGCACCTCCCAGCCAAGCACCGCAAACCATACCTCTTACGCGGCCATTTGCAAAGTGTGGGGACTCAACATGATTGGGCCCCCCGAAAAGGGCACCCGAGGACACACTCACGCCCTAGTCGCCATTGACAAGTTCTCCAAATGGATCGAAGCCCGAGCCGCGGTGAACCCCCACATCGTGGAAACGGTGAAATTCTTTACTTAATATCATTTCCCCGCTTTGGAGTCCCGAACTCCATCATCACGCATAACGGAACCAACTTCGTGGGGAAGAAGTTCCTCGACTTTTGCGACGACTATGGCATCCGAAAGTGGATACCTCGGCCGTAGCTCACCCGAAGACCAACGGTCAAGTGGAGCGTGCCAACGCATGATCCCGCAAGGGCCTGCCGAGGATCTTCAATCACCTGAACCAATACGGAAAGATGGTACCAAGAGCTGCCGTCGGTTCTATGGAGCCTTCGAACAATGAAAAGCCGAGCCACGGGTTCAGCCCTTTTCTAGTCTATGGGCCGAGGCAATCTTGCCTACGGACATCAAATATGGGTCCCCGAGGCCGCGAGCCTACACCGCAGCAAGGCAACCAGCAAAGTAGGCAAGACTCCATTGACTGCTGATGAAGCCCGAGACGCTATGCCCCGCACTCAGCGAGATACCAACAAGCTCGCGCGAAGTATCACGCCAAGCGGCAAGCCTCGAGTTCCAAGTCAACGACCCCCCGCAGTCTGAAGACAGACAACAAAGGGCGCCACAAAACTCACGCCACTGAAGGGCCTTATTTCATCATCGAAATATTAAGGCCCTGAACCTACAAGTTGAAGAACGAAGGGCGTAAGTCTACCCAACGCCTCGAACATAGAACACAACGCCGCTTCTACCCCTTAACCTCGCACTAGAAGTCAAACACTTATGTTTTTTTTCGCCAATAAAAGATCTACATCTTTATGAAGAAATACTTTTGTGCATACCTTTAAGGAGTCTTAGCCTCGCCCAAAGACAAGACTAAAACTCCTCTGGGCTACACGGGAACCCCCTCGGGGGACCCTCCTCCTTTTTTTGAAACTTTTTCTTCAAAGAAAAAGTTCTCCTCCGCGCACACTGATCGATTGTTTGCTGCAAGGTCGCACACGCACGTATCCTAAGTGAGGTAGCCGGAGCTAAGCCGGATCGTCCCTAGTGGCACCCGTAGACGGACCGCCCCCCCTGGGGCATCCATGCTCACTATCTCACGAAGCGTGAAAAGCAAGCGACCCGCCACACAATAAACGAAAATTCGAGACGCAACACAATCATAAACGCACCTGCCCAAGACACAAGGCTTCGGGCAGCACATTGTTTATGAACACATTCCTTATCCATTTAACTTTTATACAAGGGAAGATCATAAGGGCATCACAGCCTCGCCCACTGGCAAGGCTGGCCACCTGACAAAAATGATGAAGAGGCATCGGCGGCGGCGACATCCTCGGCAATGGTATCCCCCCGAGGGAGGCGCCGGACCCGCCGGGCGCATCCCCTGAGACGGGTATCCGCATCTCCGTGTCCGCCATAGCTTGATTCTATGGGGAATACGGAGGGCATACCGCCTTCAAAGCTGGAGGCCAATCAAGCCGCAAAGATCGCCCACGGGTTATACAACTCCCGGGTCTTTGGCGCATCGGCGCATCCTTCCCCCGCGGGGGTCGGCCACGCCCTCGCCATCTCGAAGCCGAGAAAGAAGCCCCCCGCGACGCTGCTCAAGCACTCACGGGCCGTGATCGAAAGTGCGAAAGCGTAACACCGCCATGCACGCCCGCGACGCCGCATCGAAAGGTCATTCCGGAGCTCGTACTCGAGGAAACCGCCCCACGGCGCCAGCGACTACGAGCCGAGGGCCCGACCTCTGTGTTGTCCGCCCGAAGTGGCGGATGAAGTCCGACAGGCCTCTAGCCCCCCGTACGGCCTCGCCCGCCAAAATTACGGTAGCCGTGAGCCGCGTCTCCACGGCTCGGTCCGACCTTCTCGCCGGCGACAAAAGTGCACCAAGGTGATGTCAGCAACATGAAGCGATCAAAGGCGGAAAACCTGCCAAAGGAAAGAACGCACCTTTGGCACTTCCGGCCGCCCCAAAGATCACGCCATGCTCATCCCGCGAGCGACTTGTGGAGCTCCCTCTCCCCTCCTTCCCCGAGGGTCTCGACACCAACTCATCGGGATGCGAGTGTTCAAGGCGCCGCACATCTCCGCCGCTTGTCCGCTCCCTCCCGGACCGGCCCCGTCATTATGAGCCTCCTTCAACCCGGGGTTTACCGGGTCCGGAGCCCCTCAAAATCGTGGGCTCATCCGGAAGCCATGCGTCACCGCCATCTTGCCGGACTCGGACCTGGCCTTGATCAGCTCGGCCTCCGGTCCGCCGACTCCCTTTCCTCGGCGAGGGCAAAGAAGCCGGAGGTCTCGCTCCGGGCCTCGACCTCAACTTCACCCGAGTTTGACCAAGGGCATTCCAGCCAGACGTTCCCGCGAAGGAGCTCTGACTCTCCCTGGCAAGCTTACCGGAGAGTCTCAAGAACGACAATACTACTCATCAAGACGCTAGCACAAAGGACATGCAAAAGGGATGGCCGCCAAGATACTTTACCGCTGGCCGACTCGCGAGACTCCGCCGCATATGGTCTCCCCTCGGACCCTCATGGGCCCCCTCAGCGCCCACTCGACGGATCCGCTCATGGGTCCTCCACTCCAAGACCTCTGACGATCATCGACAACCGCTGCGAAGTAGGACCCCCGGCATTTCGCCTGTGGTCGAGGCGGACTCGCCCGCCGAAGTCGGCCAGAGGGATACATCTCCCCACCGCAGCCTCCCCGCAGCTCGGGAACCCGACCGCGAGAAGTCCGTGGGGCCCCTGAGCCGACCACGTGCACCGCCCTCGCCATGGCCGTAAGACGACGCTCGCCAAGCGGGCCGCCAAACCCTGACACGCGGGAGCAGACGGAAGTCGTGGTTGTACGCTCGCGGCGCTCTGTGGTCAGCGAGCCGGAGCAAGCGGAGACTTGCGCCGCCTCCGCCAGGCCAAAGAGCTCTCTTGCGAACTCCCGAACAAAGGGGACCGCCCTCGGGTGGGCGGCGCGCATCTCATCTTCGGCGGTGCCACTTGCTCCGCACCGAAGCCGGTGTCCTCGTGGCGCCACCGAGCTCTCCGTGGTCGATCACCATCGGCCGGGCGTACCAACCCACCATCGCCACCATGGGCTCAGACCGCGGCGCTGCCTCGCGATCGGGTTTGGGATCGACCCCACTTGGGGCTCGGGGCCGGGCACCACGAGGACTCGACGCAGCCGCGAGGCATCTTGACTCGATTTCACCGCTCAAGGCGTCGGGCGAAGGATTGTGCACTCAGCCCTCAGGGCCCTCTTTGGGTGCGGTAAGCAACGGCTTCGGCCCCCGCTTCCTTAAAGTCAAGCCGCACAAAACAAGGCACCCATACGCCGTAAGAAAACCAAGATTGCAAAGGCGAAAGGAAACTCACTTAAGCCCGAGGGACCGCCTCCCGCTGCTCGACGAGGCCTCGGGATCTACGGGGCGACTGGCGTCGCACTGACGTTGCGAAGGCCGTATCTCCCCACGACGCTCGTACGCACGGGTCGGATCGACGGGTCGCCGCTCGCCCCCGAACCGTGCTTCGCGCAATCAAAATTCCCGCACAGAAAGGCGTTGACTCCTCCCCTTCGAGCCTCACCCTGTGACGCCGAGGTGCCTACATGGCCAACGCCAATGGTCCCCCGAGGACTCCTGGCCGAAGAGCCCTCTACACGGGTGTCGGCGTCAGCAGCCCCCGACGCCGTGCTCGCCCGGGCTCAGAACGAAGCCCTCGACCGCCTGAGCCCCATGGCTCCTGGTCTATCCGAGCCGCCATGTCGCCATCCGACGAGTTCACGCGAATGGTCCCTCCGATCTTCGCCCTCTTCTCGTGGGTCGAGGTGTCGTGTGACTCGCCCGCCTCACCGCCGCCCGACGCTTCGCTGAGCCACGCTTTCTTCTTCTTTCCTCCTTCTTCGACGCCGCGGGCCGCCGGGCCGCAGCTCGCCTCCGAAAGACGGCTCGCCGCCCGGGCGATCGGGCATCCAATGCCGCACAGCGGAGGGGAGCTCGCGGTAGTTCGACGGCCCCGCAGGAAGAAAGAGTGAGAACCGCCATGGCGCATACTGCACCAAGCAATGCAAGGACACCGAAGTCAAGAAGCACTTACCAGGGGAGATATACCCTGGCCGTGGCGCATGGGGATTCGATACGTGGAAATGGGTTGGACCCCAACGCATCCTCATCTCTTGGCCAAAGCATACGGTGGAAAGTGTTGCCCTCGACATCCGCACGCCAAGACCGGGCGGCCTCGGGGTCATCTCGCACATGAGCAAAAGGGCGAGCCATCAACGCAACACCCGACGCCGATGGAAAGCGGCCACCACGGCAGCAAGATTCACGCCCTTCCTGAGCCGCCAGACCGCCCGCCTTAGGCCCTCCAACCGATGATGATCCTCCGAGGGGGACCCCAGCCCACTTCGCGCGATGCTTGAGGACACGCCCTGTACACGGAAGCGCTGCTTCGCCGCTATGAGGTAGAACCACCGATCTTGCCACCCCTTGTTGGAGGAGGTGAGCTTGGAGACGATGTACCTATCAGCTCGTTCGGCTCGTCAAGCCCGAAGTGACTTGAGCGCACAGCCCAACGCGCGCCCTCCGTGGTTGGGCCCCGCGCGAACCGAGGGCGCGGGTGGTAAGGTCCGCCTTGAAGAACCACAACCAGAGGTCCTACGCGCTCGATCCCCTGTGAATCCTCACAAAGGGTGACGAAGATGGCGGCCCGAGATCGAAGTTCGGGGCGTATGATGAAGTTCGATTTCATAGTAGTGGAGGATCGCCCGAATGAACCGGCCCGCCGGCATACCGAAGCCGGCGCCGGTGAAGATCCATCAAGCTCACCACGTAGCTATCGTGAGGGTTAGGCCTCCCTCGCCCAATCCGAGCAATCCACTCCGCCGCGACTTTCATCGGTGGGGGACGAAGAAGCTCTTCATCGACGAGACGCCGAGCTCCTCCGCCGCCGCTGCTCCGCCACGCCAAAGATCGAGCACCTCCTCGCGCCGTCACCGCTACCTAATCGCGCCATGGATGAAAGGGAGGCGAAGGGTGGCAACCGCTAGCAACCCCGATCACACGAGCGCAAAAGGCAAGTGAATCTCTCCCACACTATCTCTATCTCCCCGATTGCCGCAGCAAGAAGGCAAGAAGGCGATGGCAAAGAGCAAAGAAAGCAACTATCCCTACGGGCGACCCCCCCATATTTATAGGGAAGGGAAGGCAAAACCGCCGCCCGGGGCAACCAAACCGACTGAATGGACGGCCCACGATGGAACGAAACCGCCATCCAACGGCCAAGCCGCTGCAGGGAACCGCCGCGCATTAATGCACCTTGACGGAGCCCCTCGATCTCCGCCCCACAAGAAGACGAAGGCCGCCGCCCCATCGACCGCAAATAGCCGCGCTAACCTGGGCGAGGCGACTAGACGCCCCGCCTTCCAGTCGTGGGTAAAACCGTCCGCCACCCTATCCAAAGCGCCCGACCCGGAGGGGCAAAAAAGTAAGTCCGTTGGATCGTTCCCCGCCCTACGGAAACCAAACGGTAGCCTCTGGGCCGACACACCCTACGTTCCGCAGGTTGCCGTGCCGGGCTCACGAGGGTTTCTACAATGCCGATAACCTGCCGTGACAGGGAGGGAAATGCACAACCAGTTATACCCGGGCCCCGGGCTTCGGATTTTCCGAACGTGTTTAAGGCACCTCGGTGCTGCTTATAGAGATGTCCCATCCGTGAGGCCCACAGCCCTCAGGGGTTGGTCCGCTCTAAAACCCCGGATTCAAGCAAGTGGGCCCACGGTGTTCTCATGGGGTGAATCCTCGGATCACATAGCCGACCCTTGCTCCGGCAAGGGCACGGGCACACCGCTTTAAATTGCACTCGCATAACGCCAACGGAAAGCACCGACACATCCGCTTGGCGTGGCATTGTGACGTGTCTCCCCTCCTCCCTTCAGAGGGCGTGAGGGCGTGATCAAAGCCTGCAGGCCCGTATGACCTCAATAAGCGCGGCCTCGGGCTGCCCACGCAAAATGAACGCACCGCACAAATAAGCGCAATTTAAGAGTCAAGCTTCGGGCCTTTGCCAAGGCGAGATATAAAAGACCTCGAAGGAATCCCGCCATTCCATTCGAGGCCTCTGGTTGACTCCAACCTGAAAGAGCCACGGCACCCATTGTAGACAAACCACCCCGAAACAAATAAGGCGACGGGAACGGCGAACCCCGGGCGAGTCCTCACTGGGCCGGGGCTCGGGGGCTACCGTCCGGGATCTAAATATTGGGCCCCGAGACATTCTCCAAAATCAGAGAATCGCCACCGCCAAGGCCCAAGAAACCTAGCCCGCTATCATCCTCAAGATCGAGGGACGGCCCGACAGACGACTTTTACCGTGCCGTGGAGCCACGACGCCACACGACGACACGGAATCGCCCACGATGGTTTTACAGACGGCCCACAAAGCGCCCAAATGGAATCACCACGACGCAAAGAGCTTATTATGCTCACGAAGGACAAGGTCAAGGACCTCTCAAAAACAACGAACCATGACGCTCCACGCCGACGCAGCCAAAACCATGGCTCGACTCACCACACATCTCCGCTTTTCAGCCCGAGGCCTGCCTAGCTCACCACCGAGAAATCTTCCGGAGGGTGGCCTAGCTCACCACCCTCGCAAAACCTCGCCTTCGCCTCGAGGGAGACCAGCTTCCATCCTCGTGAGGCAGCCCAATCCAGCCCGCCTAGGGTCACCGACCCTGGGCGGGAGGTTCCATCCGGAGGAAGGGAAACCGCCGCATTCAATGCGGTCGCACGCGCGAGGCGCCAGCTGCCATCGAATACTAAATCGAATCGCCGAATCGCTTCCCAATCCGACCGGATGGGACGCAAAAGCTGAAACTGAAGATATCTTACGCCACCGCACGGAAAACCAGGATGACACCACGGCATTTCCCGTAGCACCGCCAAAACGCCACGATGGGCCGCACTTCGCACTGACACGCATATAGCCAGCGACCACCTCGACCGCCCTCGCCATGCGGATTGTGAGGGACGCCATTGTGACCCCCGGGCCGCGCCGCAGGACGGCACGCCCACCATAGGACGGACGCCGTGTCTTCGCTGTTTACATCCAAGCCCGCCGACCCTCGGCCAAGACATGCAACCGGTGCAGCTCGAATTAGCCACCTAGGTGTCCACCGGTGTAAAACATTATCTCTCCTTCCTATAAAAGGGGGGAGTAATGCCTCATTAGAGAGGATTCACCCGAGCCCGCCAACTCCAGCTTCACACGAGGAAACCGCACACCACCACCACCATAACCACGATCGCTTTGAGACCCGCTCTCTCCCCCGCCCGCCAAGAACCCCTACCGCAGCTCACCTTTGAGCGTGAGGTAACACGAAAGCAGACACACCCCCCGCTGGACGTAGGGCCCCGCTGGCCCGAACCAGATAAACCGCGCGCCCCGTGTCCATCTTGCGCTACGCCATCGTGGAGGGGCACACGGCTTATAAATTCTTTATTGCCGCACCCGAGGCACCCACCGCTCCTCAAAACGCCGACACTAGCTTTCCAGTTTTCCTAGTGAGAATTGCCGATAATTTCGCCGCTATTTTCTTCATAGATGAATACACAAGCATGAGAACACCGACCGCTTCTGTCGAGTACTACTACTATCTTGTCTTACAAAAATTTTTCCCACTAAACGAACCGCTAGGTTAAACTACGCTTTGTTTATATTCCTCTATTCCCTCGGTTACCTCCTTAAGTCGCTTTTGATTTTTTCGATACATCCATTTAGCTATGTATCTAGATACAATAATATGCCCGATACATAGCAAAATGGATGAACCAAAAAAGTCAAAGCGACTTTACAATTTGGAAACGGAGAGAGTGCAATTTTTTATGATCTCGCGCCTCTCGTGGATTGTGTAGTCCTCACAGACACGCTTATTACGTAATTGAACAGATAATATTAGGCCTTGCTAATTTCCAGTGACTAAAATTTTCAAATCTGTTCAGCGACGCAAAATTACTTCGATTTCCATTATCCGTATCAACGCATCATCCTGTGTCGCCAGAATTTTTCGCCGCCGTAGTGAGGAAAGGTGTTAATTCCGCCGCTTATTTTCTTCATAGATGAATACACAAGCATGAGAACACCGACCGCTTCCGTCGAGTACTACTACTATCTTATGTTACAAAATTTTCCTACTAAACGAATCAAGGTTAAACGCCTAAACTACAGCTTTGTTTATATTCCTCTATTCCTGAACTACTCGCTTTTTCAAAGTCGCTTTGACTTTTTGGTACATCCATTTAGCTATGTATCTAGATACAATAATATGCCCGATACATAGCAAAATGGACGAACCAAAAAAGTCAAAGCCGACTTGCAATTTGGAACTGAGGGAGTGCAATTTTTGTGATCTCAGGCTCTCGTGGATTGTGTAGTCCCTCACAGTGACGCCTATTACAGAATTGAACTCGTATAATATTAGGGCCTTGCTAATTTCCGTGTGACTAAAATTTTCAAATCTGCTTCAGCGACGAAGCTTTTTGTTTTTTTAGATAATGGATGAGAAAACATCCGCCTCTACATCCGAGGATGTACACAACCGCTATTACAAGTAGTGGATAAAAAAGGTAGAGCAAAACAAGTCTCTAAAATGTATAAAGAGAACTAAAGCAAATGATAAATGTGCTTCCACCCTATAGGGAAACCCAAAGTAATCACTTCTAGTTTTCTACTAATTAGCGAGAGAGTGTGTTCTTGTCTAGTTCATCACGCCGCAACCGGGCTCGCATCGCAGCCAATAGGCTCATCTAAAAATAACCTTCGACAACGAAAAACTATCATTTTATTAAAGATAATATCGCTTCGACAAATAAAATGGCCCAAAGATATAGTCGCGGACGCCAACCCAACCCAAAATCAAGTTTGTAATCCTTTTATTCTCGATTAGTAAGCCATGTACCAAACATATGGCTTATGTAGATCTAGGCCGTTTTAGGCCAAGAGCATAAAAGATGATCCTCGATACCGCTTTTCAAATACGGACAATCTTAGAAAAGGTGTTGGATGGTCTCATTCAAATTACAACCAACACATTTCTCGCTAGCTTTCCAGCTTTTCCTAGTGAGGATTGCCGATAATTTTGCAGCTATTTTCTTCATAGATGAATACACAAGCATGAGAACACGGACCGCTCTGTCGAGTACTACTACTATCTTGTCTTACAAAAATTTTCCCCTACGAAACTAACTGCTGCTAAACTACGCTTGTTTGTATTCCTTATTCCTGAACTACTTTCTCCGTTTAGAAGTCGCTTGACTATTTTTGGTATATCCATTTAGCTATGTATCTAGATACAATAATATGCCCGATACATAGCAAAATGGACGAACTAAAAAGTCAAAGCGACTTTGCAATTTGGAACGGAGGGAGTGCAATTTTTTGTGATCTGTGGCTCTATGGATTGTGTAGTCCTCACAGACCGCCTATTACAGAATTGAACTCAGATAATATTAGGGCCTTGCTAATTTTCAGTGACTGAAATTTTCAAATCTGCTCAGTGAAAAGCTTTTTTGTTTTTAGATAATGGATGAGAAAACATCCGCCTCTACATCCGAGGATGTACACACAACCGCTATTACAAGTAGTGGATAAAAAGGGTAGAGCAAAACAAGTCTCTAAAATGTATAAAGAGAACTAAAAGCCAATGATAAATGTGCTTCCACCCTCTATAGGGAAACTCCAAAGTAATCACTTCTAGTTTTCTCGCTAATTAGTGAGTGTGTTCTTGTCTTGTTCATCACGCCGCAACTGGGCTCAGCATCGCAGCCCAATAGGCTCATCTCGAAAAATAACCTTCGACAACGAAAAACTATCATTTTGTTAAAGATAATATCGCTTCGACAATAGCCAAATGGCCCAAAGATATAGCCGTGACGCCAACCCAACCCAAATCAAGTTTGTAATCCTTTATTTCTGATTAGTAAGCCATGTACCAAACATATGGCTTATATAGATCTAGGCTGGTTTAGGCCAAGAGCATAAAAAGATGATCCTCCATACCGCTTTTGAATACGAACAATCTAGAAAGGTGTTGATGGTCTCATTCATATTACTTACCAACATATTTCTCGGCTTCCTTTCTAGTTTTCTCGACATTTTATTTGTTCTCTGCCTCTCGCTGGTTTGTTTAGTCCTCATAAAAAAGCCATATGTTTGAATTGAACTGTATAATTTTATCCTCACATGGATATTTTCGCCAGATAATCAACTTGACACCGAAAGTGTTACTATAATGTTGTTATCCTGTGTGGTTTTGTCATAGGAAACCGCAACTATCGGCCGCTTATTTTATTTATAGAGATGAATATACATGCTCAAGATAGAACAATGATCGTGACCTTTTCCTCGCCCTAGAACTGCCTGAAGCTTTGTCGCGGTGTGCCGGCCGTTAACGACGCCGAAAATGGTAAGTCAGCAGCCTATGTGATATACAAACCCTACTTATTGTTAGCTTTTTGCTTAGTGCTAGCTATTGACTTCTCTCGTAACCTAAATGTGTTTGATGTAGGTGTCCATGGCACATTTACAACATCATCCGGCAACAAACAACTTATTCTCTGGAGGATGGCCGAGAGCTACATATGAAGAGACAGAGGCAAGAGATAGATGATGGTACCACTGTGGGGGGCAAGAGAGAGATGATGGTACCATAGGGGCCTTCTCGATTTTTATCGAGAGGGGCAGCCATCCGCTTTCCTACGAAAAGCGAGGGTCGTGACACACACAAGGTGGCCGAAGGCAAGATAGTTGTCACGGGCGCCGCTGCCGAACGGGTTTCCCACCGAAAGGTGGCCATGCTAAGAATGAAGAGACTTGTAGGTCCGATTGCTAGAGAAAGGGTCCCCTTGCTCACGATTCAGCCTCTTCCTTAAGCCCGCAACAAAGGAATTTTATTTGAGGACCGTCCGCAATTGATTGGAGTTTGTAGGCAACTTAAGGCCCATAGCATGTAAGAAGCCGTGGGCGCCAAGAGGCAAAAGTTTTAGGACCTTCAAAAGCAATCTAGTGCGGAATTATATCATGAAGGGGTTGATGCCACGGTGAAGCACCCATACATCACCAAGGATCTATTGGGCACCTACAAGCTTTAAGAGCAAAGAAGAGGCACCGGCAACAAGTGAGAGATACAAGCCGCTTAGGAGAAGAACAAGCATGACCACCGCCTCGGGACAGGGAGGTTATGAGGCAAAGTTCGGCGCGTGGGAGAAGGAGGACACTTTACTTACCCACAATAGCATCAAGAATCCTTGGCATGAATTTCCAAAGGAACCGCGCCGCATTTTTTGCGTACCTGTGCGCCCGGCCGCGGTCGTAATAAGGCCGCAATTGTTTGGTCGTGAAGAGTCTCGGCCTTTATCCCGGAAGGTTTTAGAGAAGACCGCCTGCTTCTTCCTCGAGGGCACCGGTGTAAGGGAAAGAGATATGCTCACAGAGGTCCCGCACCCCGCAGCGCATGCGGCGCAAAAGCGCAGGTATGTCTAGTATGGCCGGTTGAAGTTTTGCCGCGCTTGCCGCATTACGTACGTAAAAGAGGAAGTCTCCGTGCGCGGGCCGGCATATAGAGAAGAGTTTGGACCCTCAACTAGATGAGCTCACAAAATAAGGTGGCGGAATCGAGGACATGGTTCATCGCCGCCAACACACCTAGCCGTAGGTGGTGTGAAGAGCAACCGCTGGCGGCGGTAGCCGATTCGATGACGAACCTGATGCTGCAGCTTAAGATACTTTCGACGCCAAAGACCATGTACCCTTTGCAAAGGAAGACTCGAGGTTATCCGGGTTGAGGTAGCAAGGGGAATGGTATACCTAATCAACTACATCTTAAAGGTCAACCAATACCGAAGGACATTCTATTGTTTCTATTGATCATGTAACCCCGGTTTTGAGGCTACACTATCGATCCTCCGACACAGCGAGATTAAGGCTCTTGACAAAGCTATGTGTAAGATGATCCAAAGGAGCAGAGCCCGCCTTATCAGAAGCATTCCTAAAGCTCTTCTTTTTGCCTCCCAAAAACCTCCTCAGGCCTACTTCGCCCCCTCAATGAAAGTCAATCTAAAGGACGGACACGCAGACTGAATGGGAATGACAAAGAATGATCGAGTCCTTCAGTCAGAATGGATGGGAATGCGGCGACCGCCACATGCCAATGACGGTCGAGTGCCTTGCAGAAGTGCATCGGGCTAACGATGTGGAAATCGCTCTCAAGGCAAGGATGCCGAGTGCCTCGCAGCCGCAGGGCCGAGAATGCAGGAGTGGCTCGCATGACAAGAATGTCCAGAGTGCCTCTCGAAGTGCGCCATCGAGAATCAAGCGGCTCAACAAAAGGACGGCAAGGTCCAAACAAGCATGTTTCGTGCAAGGTCCACACAAGAATGTACAAGAAGTAGTGCTTCACTTGGAGTTCTCGCGACTCGCACGTGTTTCCATTCAGTGAATAACCATTGTGTTTCATATGTTTGCGCGGCGCCGCAACCGATGAAAAGACATGTGGGTTCTACACAGCCCACCACTTCCTCGGCCGCGATGAAACAAGTTCATCCGACCGCCACGAGGTAACTCGGCGTACCCATCATGTGCCTACCTTTGTTTGGCAATAAAGACCATGTGTACAATCAACACTTATGCCTACCTTTTCTTTTGTATTAGATTTCGATTTGTCCGAAATTCGATTAATTTGGAGGATATTAGAGAGAGATCGCCAAGTTTGTTATGGAAGAGATCATCAGCCCGGCGGCGGTATTCATTTTGTGAACCGCCGCCTTCTTCGCTTCCCTTGCCGCATGACGCATCGTGGATACATGCATTTGAACTGCGTTATTTGTGTTGTGAACAACTGCGTGGCGTGCCTGAACAACCGGGTATGTCTGTGTGAAGAACATTCTCGAGATACACATGAATTTTCGTGAGATACACATGAATTTTAAGAAATACACATGAATTTTTCCATGCCGCAGCGCTCATTTGTTTGTGATCGGACCCGTATATGTATTATATAATGATAATAATACTAATGCTTTGGTCTGGCAGACGGTTCTAGCGTGTTCAAGCGACGCCATCATTAATACGATGTCTCGCTTAGAGGCGCCTCTAGTCTCTATCAAAGATGCACCCATCTTAACCTATCTCGTAATAATAATCGAATAAGTACGCACCACCACGGCTAACGAGCGTCTCACGGGTTTCGAATAGTTTCGCCGCTGAATGGCGTCAGAATATCTAAAATAATTAACGCATGTGTTTCCGCGACGCGCCTCGAACCACCGCTCGTAGTCTCGCGCCGCCGCCGAGCACCGCAAACGCTGGGTTCGGCCAGAAACCGACGCAGACACGCCGGAAAAGGGACACGATCCGTACTTCCCGCGTGCAGCTACGCTGCCGAGCATCCGCCACAGCGCCTGGAAAATGCGGAAATCGCTACAAAATAAAAAAAACCACGCCTCAGAAAACTGAAAAGCTACGCGACGTATGACAAAAACGAACGCCTATAAAAAGGGATAAGGAACTACGTATTAAGTAATCTACACACGTGTCCAGAATGAAGCGTAAAACCACGTGACCCGGTTTGGCGTATGTCCGTAATCTCGCCTCGTGACATACCGGTTATCGTCCGCACGGTCTCCAGATAATACTAATGCTTTACGCATTGCTTAACCGGGCCGGGCGTCTGCGTTGCCATTGAAGCATGCGCGCTGCGGCACGCGCACGCTGTCGCATGGCCATTGTAACAGACGTGAGTTTGGTAAATGGGTCTGCGGCAAATAAGCTTCTACGTACCGAGTGCCGCTACGGTGTCACTACTTTTGACGCGCAGACGACATCGAGGCCGCTGGTCCGTGAGGTTTCCGAGGTACCAAGATCTTAGATGGTATGTTCCGTAGATACTGTGAGACCACAAATAAGCAAAACCCGAGGACATAGACGCCCCACCTGCCAGGTAACAAGGGCTCACTACGCACGGGAAGTTTGAGACGCACGAAATCCCGGCCTCAGATAAAGCTCGTTGCGCACGTCAAGCACGGACGTCTGTGAAAGTCGACATTTAGAGACCCTAATGGGGCGACGCTGCGATCAGAAGCCCCTCAACGCTGCGATCACTGAGAGGCCTTTTTTTTACATAGTGTGGGTACCAAAGGCCTTGGTGACTAACCTTGAAGGACCCAAAAAGGTTTGGGTACCTAAGAAGAATTGATCTCTTTTTGTAGGTCAATTATCGTGGCCTGAGGAGAGTATTGGATAATGGATAGTGGGTGCACTCAACACATGACCGGGGACTCTCATATGTTCAAGTCAATTAGCATCAAGGGCATTGATGAATATGAGTCTATCACATTTGGCAAATGACAAGAAGGGTAGTGTTTTGGGTCTTGGCAAGATTGCAATCACACAAGAGAAGACTCTATCCAAGGTGTTGCTAGTGGACAATCTTGATTACAACCTCTTGTCGGTTTTCAACTTTGTGATCTTGGCTACAAATGCATATTCACAAGTCAAGAAGTTGAAGTGGTTAGTGGTGATGGTGCCAACATGATATTCAAGGGATTTAGATATGGTGATCTCTATCTAGTGGACTTCAAATCCAAGGAAGCCAAGTTGACAACATGTTTACTCTCAAAGGCTAGCAAAGGGTGGTTGTGGCATAGAAGGCTTGGTCATGTTGGGATGAAGCAATTGAACAAGTTGATGAAGCATGACTTGGTTAGAGGCTTGAATGATGTGAAGTTTGAGAAGGACAAACCTTGTGGAGCATGTCAAGCCGGCAAGCAACATGGCAATGCACATCCAACCAAGAGTACAATGAGTACAAGCAAGGCATTTGAGTTGCTACACATGGACTTGTTTGGGCCAACATCATACTCTAGCATTGGTGGCAACAAGTATGGTTTTGTCATAGTTGATGACAACACTAGATACACATGGGTGTTCTTTTGCATGACAAGAATGATGTGTTTGAGCTTTTCAAGACATTTATCAAGAGGGTTCAAAATAAGTTTGAGACATCCATCAAGAAGATTAGGAGTGACAATGGAAGTGAATTCAAGAACACAAGAATTGAAGAGTTGTGTGATGAGATTGAATTGGACATCAATTCTCACCAACCTACACTCCTCAATCCAATGGTGTAGTTGAGAGGAAGAATAGAACCTTGATTGAAATGGCAAGATCAATGCTTAGTGAGTACAATGTTAGCCATTCCTTTTAGGCCAAGCAATCAACACGGCTTGCTATTGTAGCAACCGACTATATTGCCATGGTATGCTTGGGAAGACACCCTATGAGTTGCTAAATGGGAGGAAGCCCAACATTGATACTTTAGAGTCTTTATGCAAATGCTACATTCTCAAGAAAGGCACAAGATTGGGCAAGTTTGACAAGAAGTGTGATGAAGGATTCTTAGTTGATATTCAACCACAAGCAAAGCCTATAGAGTTTGGAACTTGGGTAGTGGCAAACTTGAAGAAGTTCATGATGTGGAATTTGATGAAACCCAAGGCTCCCAAAATGAAGTTGAGAATCATGATGATGTGAGTGGTTCCAACTTGGAGAATGCAATGAGAAACATGGATGTTGGTGACATTCGCCTAGACAAGTTGAGGATGATGATGACACTTTGCCTACCACTACCATTGAGATTGATGCAAATGAAGCAAGCACTAGTGGTACTCAAGATGAAGATCAAGAGCAACAAGCTAGTCCATCCACTCATCCTAGTCATCAAGTGCAAGTAATGCAACTATCCAACATTACAAGAGATCATCCAATTGATCAAATTGTCGGTGACATCAATAGTGGAGTAATCACTAGAGGAAGATTGGCATCCTTTTGTGCTCATCATGCATTCGTCTCTCAAGTTGAGCCGTAGAATATTGAGAAGGCATTAAAGAAGGAAGATTGGGTCAATGCTATGCATGAAGAACTCAACAACTTCAAGAGAAATGATGTATGGGAATTGGTGGAAAGGCCAAAGGACTACAATATGATAGGAACCAAGTGGGTTTTCAAGAACAAGCAAGATCAAGATGGAATTGTTGTTAAAACAAGGCAAGGCTAGTAGCTCAAGGGTACACTCAAGTAGAGGGTCTTGACTTTGAGAGACCTATGCACCGTTGCTAGACTTGAAGCAATTAGAATCTTGCTTGCTTATGCATGTGCTCATGACATCAAGCTCTATCAAATGGATGTGAAAAGTGCATTCTTGAATGGCTTTCATCAATGAGTTGGTCTATGTTGAACAACCACCGGGTTTTGAAGATGAAAAGTATCCCAACCATGTCTACAAGTTGAAGAAGGCTTTATATGGATTGAAACAAGCACCTAGAGCATGGTATGAGAGGTTGAGAGACTTTCTCCCTCTAAAGGGTTCAAGATGGGCAAGGTGGACACCACTTTCTTCACCAAGAAGATTGGGAAGGACTTGTTTGTGTTGCAAATCTATGTTGATGACATTATCTTTGGGTCAACCAATCAAGAGTTTTGTGAAGAGTTTGCAAAGATGATGGCCAATGAGTTTGAAATGTCAATGCTTGAGAACTCACATTCTTTCTTGGACTTCAAATCAAGCAATTGAAGAATGGCACATTCATTAGTTAAGGCAAGTACATCAAGGATATGATCAAGAAGTTTGATCTTCAAGATGCCAAGTCAATGTCCACACCTATGGCAAACCAATGGAAGCTTAGACCTCACCCTAGTGGCAACATGGTTGAACAAAAGAAATATCGTCCATGATTGGTAGTTTGCTCTATGCAACCGCATCAAGACCGGACATTGCATTTAGTGTGGGCATGTGTGCTAGATATCAATCCGATCCTAGAGAGTCACCTCAAGGCAACAAAGAGAATTGTGAGGTACTTGAAGGGCACACAAGATGTTGGACTGGTATCCAAAGGGATCCAAGTTTGATTTGATTGATATTCGATTCCGATTATGGAGGATGCAAGATCAATAGAATGAGCACAAGTGGCACATGTCAATTCCTTTGAAAGTTCACTAGTATCATGGTCTTCAAAGAAGCAAAATAGTGTTGCTCTTTTCAACCGGGGTCGAATACATTAGTGCGGGAAGTTGTTGCACTCAATTGCTTTTGGATGAGGTCAACCTTGAGGGATTTTGGATTCAAATTTGACAAAGTTCCATTGTATTGTGACAATGAAAGTACTAGAAAAGATGACTCAAAAATCCGGTTCAACATCCAAGAACAAAGCACATTGATATAAGGCACCACTTCATAAGAGATCATCAACAAAAGGGTGACATTTGTATCATGGGCATTGGCACCTAAGATCAACTAGCCGACATATTCACCAAGCCACTTGATGAGAAAAGGTTTTGCATGCTAAAGGGAGAATTGAACATTATTGACTTCTCCAACTTGAGTTGATGCACCCCACTTTGAAGGCAACGGCTCTTTTCTTTGGAGGAGGCTATATATTTGGGTTTGCCCGTTTCAAGCTCTCTCTCTCTGCACATTTGAAGCTTCCAACTTGCTATTGAGCTTGTGAGACTCTTCCACTCATCTCCCCATCACTAACTCGATTCTTGGTGAGATTGAGAGTGATAGAAGTGCATTGCTTGCATCGTTGCATCTAGAGGCACTTCATCCTTGGAGAAGCCGCGATTCTTGTTTTCTTGGAATTTGCCGCTTCCTAGCCGCTTGGAGCAAGAGGCGGTGTTGAGCCTGATTGGAGCTTGTTCGAGGCCACACCGTGGGTGATTGTGAGGGGTCGCCCCTTACCCCACGGAGATTCGCGAAAGGAGCACTAGTGGATTGCTCGTGGGTTTGTTGGACCCTCTCTGTGATCGCTTTGCTTGAGCTCCCATAGGGATTTGGCACCGCCATTGCTTAGCATACGCCAAGTGAGTGTGTCGCCACAACGGGACTTAGCGTGCCGGGCAAGCACGTGAACCTATGTGAAAATCATCGTGTCTATTGTCTTGAGCTCGTTGGAGATTTCTCATTGTACACGGTGATTGGCATCATCCTCTACACTTTGCGTGGTATTGTATTCTAGCTCTTTGCATTACTTTTGCTAGTTTACTTGTGTAGCTTGTGTAGCTTAGTTTCTCTTGCTTAGCCTTGTTAGCTCCTAGTGGTAGAAATAGTTAGCATATATTGTTCACCTAGGAGTAACTTAGCAACCTAGCTTTTGAGTGTGATTAGAGATCATAGAATTGCTAGGAGGCTTGCATAGCTAGCTTGAAGCATTTGCTTAATTGCTACGCCTATCTTATTTACTAACCGCCTTTGCTTAGTGTTGTTTGTAAAATTTTTAATAGGCTATTCACCGCCTCTAGCCATTAGACCTTTCACACAGAGAGACGATTTTGTGTCAACACATATATTAAATCACAAACACTATACCACACAATTAAAATATAACACAAGGATTACAACTAATTAAAACATCTCACCAGTGTTCATCAATCGCATGCTACCGCAGAATCAATAACCTAACATCAACCAATCCATGCATGCACACAACCAAAAGTTGTTTGATCGATCTAGATCATCTACCTAGAGCTAAGCTAGATAAATGTACACACGACACACACACACACATAGTAACATATATGTAGACCGACCGCCGCTTATACTAACGCCGCAGCAAAGAAGAAGAACATACCACGCCGACGCTGATCCTACACTCCTCACCGCAAAGACACCCATCGCGAATGTGGCCCCATTGCCCGGGTGGCGCCGCAGCTTGTCTCCCAATATGCACCGATGTTCGGCCCCGTGAGGTTCGCTGGGCTGATGAGGAGGATGCCGCCACTCTTGATAAAGGTGGCATAACATCGCTCAACACTTCTATTGCCCGCCCGGTGCTCGCGGCGCTACTCCAGAGTCGGTGGCAAAATGGCCGGGCCATGTCGCTACAGATCTCCCCGCAACACCTCTCGGCATGGTCGCTATCACGGTAGCCGGGCCGCTTATATAGAGAAGAAGAGCGCGGCACGCATCGGGCGAGCATTACGCCCCGAAGTCGGGCGGCAAGTTTTAGCTTGTCGAGGCGCGATACGGTGAGGCAACCCTTCCACAAACACGATAGACATGCCCGCTCAACCACGCCCGGTTGCCGCCCTCGCAAGCTTGCCGGGATGAGACTTTACGCCAGTACTCGCGATGAGTAGTACGGGCGCCCGCCCGACATAGTAAAGTTAACGCCGACCGGCCGCCGCCGCAAAGACCCGGCCTAGTGGGATGCTCCGTCCAAAGATGTGCGTGTACAAATTAATAAAACCGTTGCACAACGCGATTTTTTGAGAAGGAAATGTATTTATCTCAACGCATTACACCGCCCATTTACAAACAGGATCCACAAAAGAAAAGAAAAATTACGCAGAAGTAGAAAGCTCCTATTCATCTTCCTCGCAGCCTTCGTGAGATCCGTTGTTATCACGCCGGCCGCTTCCAATCGCCGCCGGGCACCGTGAGCCAAACCCACCAGGTGGAGGCCGCAGAGGAGGGCTTACTTCTAGGCGATTATCAGCTTCCCAAAGCGATCACCAACTCGCGCACTCCACGACGATCCACACCAAAACCACGTCTCCTCAACTCGAAAAACGGATGCACCATTGCATCAATCCATCATTTGAACTTCCACAATGATTAATGGATTGTTCACAAGTTCCAACGGACGCAACTCAACCGACGAAACCATTCGCGACCGGTAACCGCCGTTGGAGACCCCATCTACTTTAAGAAGTGCACCGGCTTTCCCCGACAAAAACACAAAGAAATGGAGTCATCTCACGCTGAATCGCAAAGACCATGCCTGTGAGACCGCCGCGACTTGCCGCCGAGATGTGGTCGCCGCCACGGGCCGCATACCCATTATCGCATTACGCCACGCGGCGATGCCGCACAACCGGCGAGGACTTCATCAACGAAATCCAAGGTAACGTGTCCAAAGTCCAAACAAAGGGTATGCTCGCTGGCCTCGACTGAGTGGAGGATTCTTCCTCCCAACGAGTTTGGCAAAAGGGAGTTCGTGATCGCTACCGCCATACCGTGTTGGCCATCCATGCCTTGTATATCAAGTGCACCAGTGCAGGGGGTTACCCCGTGTTTTGAACCACTTTCTTCAAGATGAGGGCCATGTGTTCACCGGGCGCTATAGGCAAGGACGTGGAACGCCTTTGAAGTTGATCGCAAGGGTTCAAGCGCTCCACCCACGCCACTTACAACTTATTGTGCCCGCTTCTGATGTTAACGAGTACAAGAATCCGCGTAACTGTAGAGTGTCTTCCTCGGCTGATAATTTAAGGCCGGGCGTTCTACGATTCCTCGCCGCTAAGAAGAAGAAGAAGCAAACAGGGCGAAGGGCGACTTCATCGATCACCACCGATGGGGACTTTCGCTTGTCGCAATAATCGATTAATCTACGCCAAAGATAGATGCCTTCCCGGGCCCTTTGAGATTGCTAATCGTGTTCGATCAAGCATGGTTATGACTTCCTTACGAATGCTAATGTACCATAAATCATAAGTAACTGCGGTGGCCGTGAAAAGAACATTCGGTTTTGGGTAATGTATTATATAGAACTTTTTGTCTTTATCCAATGTCCGTGAGGGTGAGATACTCTAGTTACCATAATATACCACCACCAATCGTCAAGACTCATACAAACGCCCGTGATCGACGCGCATACGGGTCCAATCATCCGTAATAACTGCGATATGTACGCATTACACTCGCTGCTATAAACCGCCTCTAACAAACGCAGCGATCGTAATGGACGTGATCGCTACAGCGCCTCGCACCGCTAAGCGCCTCAGTATATTGACACGCTGCCGCCAATATTTCCAACGCTACGCATACACTCGCCGAATCTCGCGACGCCTCTACATTATCACGCCGCCTCAGAAACAGTTCGCGTATCACGATACACCGCGTGATACAAATCGCTCTTCTAACAAAACGCTGCGATCAGACGCCTCGCGGCGAAGTTACGCATACATCGCACCGCCACGCATCTATTTTACCTGGCCAATGTCCGCAATAGTTTCAAGCAAAGATAGACGGCCGCTGACTAAACACGCCTCCGAATTCGCCGCTGGCCGGTAACGGGTACGGATACGCAGGACGCCTTTCCCGCGTAAAAACGCTGCCTCAATCTAAATGCGCCGACTTTTAATACACGCGGACCGGTTATGCACTTCGCATATTCCAAGACCGCGGAAGAGACATGTGTCCGTAACACTCGCGAACGCATATACGGTGGCACCAAAAGAGTGTCCTCAGATAATGCAACACGCCGCCTGAATTAGTTCGTGATTCACGTATCTAATCGCCCCAAGAAGAATGCGCCTGCGCTCAAACGCTGCATCAAGATATGGTGAATCTTGCGCATTAATTGGTTTGAAAAGGTGTGTCAAGCATGTACCAAGGTCAGATTCAGAGAACGTAAAACGCCGTCAACGAAAATGCAGACGCTGCCGGGGTAGATGCGGCCTATAATTATCCTTATTTCGTGACGCTGCGGTTTGGTCGCAGGACCGCCGACACCTATTACCGACGCCGCCCAAAACCGCTGGCCGTTAGTATGACAAAGATGCACGTACGACGCTATAATCGCGCCTCCGGGCGACCGGGCGTTATTAGCCTTTTTACATAGTGACCAATGCATACATGCCGCTATTACATGCACCAACACGCCCTCGCCGTAATCGCATCATCATCCTTCTAGATCGTAGCCCACCGCCTCCAGAGTAGTGATTAACCATCACACCCCTGGCCGTGGAATCCTACACTCCACGCCGCAGCGATACACTCGTGACTCAGCATGCCATAGTGGATGAAATCCCCTAGGCACTATACTCACCGTTTCCGCCATGCCGCCATAGTCGTAGTAAAATTTTGTGCCTCATCTTCCCATCTGCGCATCGATGCCTATCATGGCGGTGGCAATCGGTTGGGGGCTGCAGGAGGAAGACGGCCGCTTACCTTCAATGGCGCTCGCCACCACCGCCATTGCATTATTGAAGTGCAGCGCAGTCAAGCCCCCAACATTTTGGCCACCACGCCAGATCTTCTTCCCTCAATCTCCCCGCAACACCTCTCGCCATGGTCGCCATCGGCGATGGCGGCGCGTTCGCCGTAGAGCAAAGAAGGCGGTATTAAGCGAGCATGTGCATGCCCTAAGTCAGCGTGGTTTGTTTCAGGGCTTTGTCGAGAGGCGGCGAGACGGTGTCGCGCCTTCCACCGTAACATGGCGTATATGCCTCGCTTCCGAGCACGCCTGGTTGCCGACTCGGGCGAAGCTCGATGATGAGACTCACGCGATACTGCGGTGAGTAGTATAGCGGCCCGCGCTAGACGTGAGCCGCTGCCGACATCGACCCGCCGCCGCCGCTGTAGCACCCGGGTAGTTGGATGCTCCTGGCCCAAAGCATGGCGCCGCGGCATGCGCTCTTGTGTCCGTGCACGTGGCCCGTAGATTGTATAGGTCCTCCATAGGATCCTCTCTGCGCCGCGGGCGACGCGAAGCCGCAATGTCCCTCAAGCAATTCCCGCGGAAGGTTCTCCAGCGGCTCGCGGCAAATGCGAACGGTGGGGGCTTTTTGCTTGGGAGCTGAGCGCGCGCGCGACGCGGAATGTGGCCGCCCTCACCGGTGAGCAAAGAATAATAATACGTGTTCACAATATATAATGCAAAGGCGCTTTTGGGAGCCGGCCGGCCGGTGAGCACCCTGCGAGCTGCCCAAGCAACGCACGCATACGCATGGCCCGCGGAACGATCATAGCAAGTAAATGGACGTACACTTTTTGCCAGCAGACGCCGCTTTTCCCAATACGCGATCAGATGTCTCGAATCATGTATGTTTATCCATGACAAGATGATCTCAAATCAAAAGGTTGTAAACTACAAAGTTTCATGGATATTTGGGAACTACATGCAGCCTTTATATTGGTAGTTTGTCTGAGGTCATTCAAAAAATTTAAATTTCCAAATTTCATTTATTTTATTTTATTTTTAAAAAAAAAAAATTGAGACCTAGTTTTTCATTACAAGATAATGCCAAATCAAAAGGTTTTAAACTAGAAAGTTTCATAACTTAGTAAGATCTACAATTAATTCTCAATTTGGTTGTTTCCCATCCCACATCCATGCTAGTGATTGTTCACGAATCTTAATTATACACCATCGCAAAACATGAATATACCACTGCTCATTCATCATTTCAGGTGCAATTAATCAAACATCCACGCAAAGACATGATTTAGAGTAACACAATGCCACCTCACCATCCCACTATCACCCCACTAGCATGCCACCACCAACCCACTAACCCCTTCCTTTTTGTGCCACATCATCAACATGTCCCACATGTCTATGAGCATAAAAAGGGTTATAACTCTTGAACCAAAAAAATAAATCAAATTCTAATTGCACCATTAAATTTATTTTAATAAATCCTTTAAAATAAGATCTCACGCGGATATATTTTGATAGAATTATAAGTAGGACCTGTTGGTATAGGGAAAAAAAAAAATAAAAATAAAAAAAAAAAAAAGGAGAAAAAAAAAAAAAAGAATAGGAGGGTGATAGTAATATTGTAACTCATAGAATTCTCCTCCATACCAAAAACGAACGCGGGAATCCACTAGTATATATTTAATCACAAAACACCATCCCAAACAAAATATAACACAAGATTACAAAGTGAATTCCAACCTTGCAATCATGATCCTACACTCCTCGCTGCATTAAGTCATAAATAAAAGTGATAATATTTGCAGAAGAAAGTTAAATAAGATGAACGGTCAAACACCGCTTGTAAAAGTAAAAAAAAATTGTGTTTATTTGGGACAGAGGGAGTAGGCTTTTTAGAGCAGCCGCGACCCGCGAGGGGCTCCCGGCGACGCATTACATGACCGTGCTAGTACAAATAATGAATACCAACGCTTTTGATAGAGCGCGCCTCTAACATTTACACCTTTGCGAAATGCGCGTATAGCTTTGCGAGAGTAGCTTAGGCCGCCTCGCCATGGGGCGCATGTCCGCCATTGGTCGCAGTTGTCATCATTATATCGATGCCCGCTTCTATCCGGCTGGAGGCACCGTGACGCAGGACGGCGGACTGACTCGCATATACTTCGCATGCACCAGCCAGACGCTACCCCAATACTTTCCCCGATTTGGCTTGTCGGTATCGGTAGATACGCATTTCATCCGATACGCAGATATACGGTGATTCACCGATATCGTATTCCCCGCCGCCGTATGACGCCCGCCTTTCAAGCGGGCGGAGCACCCTCGCCGCCTCGCCGCTGCGGACAATCAAGGCTCCTTCTCGCTAGGCATGCCACCCGGGACAGAGAGCGCTGAATTGCCACAGCGCAGCAAGCTATCCGCCATTGATCCTCATACATTTGTCTATTCCTCGATTCTCCCGTGCATGCTTGGTGAGGCAGGCCATAGAGCCAATGTAGCCCGTCAGACTTTTTCTATTTTTTTAATTTATTTCATTTTTTCAATAGAAAATAAAAGGAAAACGCCTCAAATGCTTCATAGGAGCAAAATTTAGAGATGCCTATTTTTATTTGTTCCGCTAGAGTAAAATTGTCCTAATTATTCTCGTGTGCAAATATACCAGATATATGCTTTCAAATTGGATGTATAATTTGGATAGATTTCATTAGAACTGCCACTGTCTCAAGAGGCAAACATCCACACATATTTGAAAAATATATATATAGCACATGGATTATGTAGTTAGTATATATCACAACTAATAACACACATGTCTCAAATCAAAAGTGTGGCAAGATTCTTAGGCAAAACAAGTGTGGCAAACTAAAAAGGCTTTAGAACAGCCTTTCAAGACCTTTTGCTAGAGGGATGGCTCCGACGCATGTCGGGCGGCGCGGTTTCGCCATATCCGGGCTAACAACGACTCGATCGGGCCGGTTCGGTTGTTGGTGCCGGGTCCGCCGGGTAGCGGAGAGGTCTTCCTCCGCCATAGCCACCATCGCCGCACGCCATGCCAACACTAATGAAGAGGTCGTGAGCAGCGGTGATCATCGATGCGTGTCAACACGCCGAGGCGTCGTGCACGCCGCCGCATCGCGGGCGCTTACCTTGTCCGCGATCACGTGCCGATAGCCGCTATCCGGCCGCTTTTCAAGCAGATAGCTCGCAATTGAAAGATCAAATTCTACCAGGGAAAGCAAAGTGTTGAATCGAGATAGATCGGTTTTTTAGAAGACAAAACCGCCGCTATGCGCGCGACGAATTGCCGCCATCGGTCCTCCCATTCCGCATCCTTCGACATCTTTTGAGAGTACCGTGTACTCATTCTCAACCCGCCTCTCATTCTCGCGGGATGCTCTCGACGAGGGAGCGTGAATACCCAACCCGGATCCCCGATGAAGAGGATGAAGAATCGTGAGGAGGCCGAGTTTGCACGCCGCACGATGACCGCGGAGCCGCTTTTCTCTACATCGTGAAGTTCGCACTTCTTCCTTCTACCTTCCGGTTCGAGGAATCTCTAAACAAAAGAGAAGGATTGCATTAAGAATGACATAAGAAAAACAAGAAGCGATCGAGTAATGAAACTCACCCAACTCGGCAAGAATGAGGACCACGGCTTCCTCCTCGTTTCTTCCTCGCCTCCGGCTGCTAAGGTTCGTGTGATTGGACCGCCATCGTGAGCTTGATATTTTAGTGAAGGAGAGGGCAAGAAGGCAGAGATGAAGGAGTATACCGATTGAGGTAAAGGAGAGCCGCGCGCGTTCGCCTTTAGGCCGTAATCAGGGATCGTGGGAAACCATAAATGAGATCATGGCGCCGTATCCCTAAAATAGATTGGAATGCCAAACGGCATGTTGGGAAGTTTCCGAACAACCGCTCAAGTAGGCTTGATTTCTTCTTGAAATGCCCCGTCCATTAAAGGTTTGGTTCAGGCTTTTATTCAAAAAAGAATTCAAAGGTTGATTCTCGAGGATTATGGTCAATTTTGGAGCAAAAGGTACTTTTACCCAAAAATTGAGGGGGCATGTATTAACATTGAAATTTGGTAGGCCTCGATGATAAACCGCCGCTGCAAGATGCTAATAAAAGCCTACTACAAGTCGTAAGATAATAAGTGAACGCTTTTGGCACAATGTACCATTTTTATCCTCCGTTGCCGCTTGTAATGGAATATTCTATTTTTATAAGTTTCCAGCCTGCTTTCATGTCTAATACTTTTTATAACGTATTCTCGCTTTTTTTTTTTTTCATGTTTTATCAGAGAATGTTATAGCACTACGAACACCTTTTTATTGTTTGTTCTCTCCGCCATGGTGACGCCAAGACGCAATCTCCTCAAGCAACACCTCCTAAGGTTTTTCATGGCGCGAAGCGCGCTACGGGCGGTTTTTTCTTGGCTAGAAACTCCGAAGCCGCAAGGGGTTTTTGCCGGAAACTCGAGCCGGAGGGGTGGTGAAATAAAGCAGAATAATGCGCGGTGCGAGTCCCGTGTAGGGAGAGGGGAGACATAAACGATAAAAACCCGCTGAACGCCGGCTAAGGAAATAGGCGTGACGCTCTATCCCAGCTTATAGATTTTAACGGGCCGCGCCGCGTCACGAGGCACGCCGCGTTCTCGCTGGCCGCCACACCGGGCTCGCGGTTCGACTCAGTTTTCCGTGCCCGCCCCACGGCCAAATCGCGCCACGCCGTGGTCGTACGTGCCCACGGGTCAATTTTGAAAAAACACTCAAACATGATCATTTTTAAACAGATTTCAAAAGATATTTGTACAATATTATACCAAGTATGAAAATATCGAACTAATATACCAAATATGTACAATATTATCACCATTATATTTGCCACCGAAAGCCTCACCGCGGCCTCCCCTTTCTTAACATGTCGCCGCGGCGCCCCTCGCCGTTTTGAGGGGTCGCCCAAGCATGCACCGCTGTTCCCCCTGCGTCGCGATCGCCGCCGCCGCGTTCTGACCGGCCAAAATATCGCGGCTTCGCGTCGCGTCGTCCGCGACTCCTCGCCGCATGGAAATCTATAATCCCAAAGCAAGGGTCTGTAAGATAAATGTTTTCAAACTATACATGTTTTCCCATGACAAGATGATCTCAAATAAAAAGGTAGTAAAACTACAAAGTTTCATGGATATTTGATAGTTTGTCTTTTGGAGATCATTTAAAAACATTTTTCCAAATTTCTTTTGAAATTGAGACTCTAGCTAGTTTTCCATTACAAGATAATGTCAAATCAAAAAGTTTGAACGTAGAGAGTTTCATAACTTAGTGAGATCTACAATTTTCAATTCGTTGTTTCCACATCCGACATCGCGTATAGTGATTGTTCACTTAATCTTATACATCCGCTCTCATCCATGCGCGAGAATCATAAATTTAACACCATCGCAAAACATGAATATACACCATTGTCACTGCTCACTCATCATTTCAGCCGTAATCAAACATCCACGCAAAGACATGATTTAGAGAAATACAACACAAAGATAGATATTAAAAGGATGGCAATCGTCCTGTTCGGATCGTGGAGCCCGCACCCAAAACCGAAACCCGAAATCGAAAACCAAAACCTAAAACCAATTAGGTGGAAATCCATCACCAAAACCAAACCCGCGATGGATAAACCAAAAACCCTAATGGATACCCAAAACCCGCGGATAACCCAAACCGAACGGATAATTGTGATATATATATATACATGTTCACATGTATAAACAAGAGACAAATAAATAATAAATATTTTCATGAGTCAACTTTGAATAAATTTAATAATCTAAGTAAATAAGTTATTATTAACATATTATAAAACATGAGTTTTAATTCTAAATGATTTATTTCGATATCCATTGGATATCCACGGGTGGAAAACTAAAACCCTCAAAACCAAACCCAAACCTAACCTCAACCCAAAACCGTGGGTGAAATTCCAAAGACCAAAAATCAAACCCAGAGAACCAAAACCCGCTGGATATCCGAACCGAAAACCGAACCGGCCGCCATCTTTAGGACAGAGAGAAAAAAACAACCTTTGACTAGGGTGACTTTGGCTAACGTTTTATGAATCGCATGAGAAAAAAGGAATGGATCAAGATCAAGAGAGCAAAGAATCAATTGATGGAAGGGGAAAAGACGGATTTTATGTTTTGGAGAGAGATCAAGGAAGGGAAGAAAAAGCTAGCCCAGTGGAACATTGAAGGATTATGGGATCGCTATGCTAGCCGTAAAAACAAAATTTTCTACCCATAAACCAAGGATCCCATGCATAGTTATAGATCACGGATATACTACCCAACGCTGCTGTATGCAGCTGAAGTGTCGAGGCTCAACGGCGATGCCGTGGCCAGCGCCAGCGTTCGCAATTTTGCTCAGCTGCCCCGCCCTCCATGTGCGCCCGGAGTCCCTGTGCTCCGCATGGAGCACCTCCGAGGTATCCCACACGCAATTGGAGGAAGCGAAGGAGCGCCTCCCATTCGCTAGGTCCACGCAGGAGCAAGAGGCTTAGGGCGCCTCCCTGCAAGGGCCGCCAAAGTGGCTACATTAACCTAGCCCCGCCCCACCTCTCATATATATAGGCGCCCCTAACAGTTCCCACCTAGAGGCCCAATAGTAACTCCTAAACCCGCCTAATTGATCGATCCGAAGAGGTCTTCTTCCCCTTAAACGTGCGACCCTATGGGCTCACGCACACATAGACACGGCCCGAGTACTCCTACCTAATTAATAGCCGATAGCGGCATCTTAGCAAGACGTTCAACCCCATGTTACGCAATGATCATATTTTATTTTACCACCACAAACTCACATACATGTTATTCCCTTTGCCTCAAGATATTTGTCCACCTCGGTAATTAACACTTAACCCAAGCACGCCATGCATTTCTTGGATCCAATCATTCGAAAGTGGTCGAAAGGGATATCTCTCTCTGTGAGGCAATTCCATCTTGATTGACTATGCCTCACAAAGATGGTTCGACAAACCCCCCGACCACCTTTATAGCTACCTAGTTACGGAGTAACGCTTGATAGTCCCTAAGTAGGTCGCTTCACATCTTGAGTACATAATTTTCGGAAACCTCGTGAACCCCTTCATAACGCATATGATGTTTAATAGTAACATCTCATGTCGGGTCAATCCAAATTTTCCATGTCATACATATGCCCACACTATTAGTTTGACATCTCCATGTCTATAACTTGTGAAACATAGTCATCAACCATCATGTGTGTCGATCTAATATTCATGTGTGTCCCCCTCACATGAACCCTACTGTGACAATTATAGAAAACATACAAGTAAAGAGTCTCTCACAAACAATTCACATAATTGTCAATCGATACAAGTTGTCTTTTTTAAGGATATTCATGAACACATAATATATCATGGATACAAGGTGATACAATCATCCCTATGATTATCTCAGGGCATATTCCCCAACAACCATGCGCCCAGGTACGGGTTCGATTCATGCAAGCACGACAACAAGGTCTCGCGGATGGAGCTGGAGGATGCAGGAGACCTTGGTTCCGCCAACTCGCAGGTTGCATCGTTGAGCACCAGCCGACGGCAATGAGAACTCTTGTTAGAGAAGAGGACGAGCTTGACCAAAGAAAAAACTCTGGGAAGGAGGCGAATCTGGCAGAGAAAGCTGGATAGATGAATAGATCAGATGAAATACTAGCGATCGATGGTAGGAATGGAAAGGGGATCATAATCTAGAGGAGATCGGGGAGGGAGATAGGAGCTACAGTAGACACGCTTTAGAGCGCACTCATTGCCGGCAGTCCGCCCACTCAATGCAAGAGAGATAAGTTTACAAGGCAGCGGTCAATCTAGAAAGCCTGAATGCATTTTGTCGGTAACATGCCTGATAAAGTATTCGACAGTCTAAGTATAAAGCATATGACAAACATGTTTTAGTCTGAATGCACTTAGCAGCGGTATCTTATTCAGTGAACATGCTTCAGTCTTCCAGAAAATTGGGCAGTACACAGGTTAATGAAACCTTCAGGGAGGTATACTGAAAAAATGAAAAAAACTGGAATGCAAACAGAAGGCCTATTTTCAGTATGTTGCACAGAAGGCCTATTTTCAGCCATGACAAGAACATGAATACACTTGTCACAAGCAACCAGAAAAGAGCAGAACCTGAATGCACTTTGTCATAAGCTTCCTGGAATCGATCTCCTCAACTGCACAGCTTCTGAAGAAGTAGCACTTGCATTCAGAGCCCATTCAGAGATCGATACAGGGGCATGCATTCAGTTAGAGGTACCAGCCCTATACAAGACCTGCATTCAGTCAAACAGGAACATGATTTTTTTTTCAGTCAGAGGTACCAGACCTAGCTGCATTTACAATCTGCTGAGCCATGTATCACAACAGAAAACATGTATGACAACAGAAAACAAAAACCTTACAGGACCACCACACATTCAGGAACAGCCGTTTCAGATGCCATTTCACAAGAAAATTGAAGAAAAAAAAAGGTTCAGAAACCAAGAGCTCTTGATGCTCCAAGATTCAGTAACATACAACTGACCACCATCTCATAATTTTAGACCATCTCATGCATTCTAGATAGTAACATATATATAGTAATAACAGAAACATAATTTAGGGTGTCCAACATAATTCAGAGGTGCCCAACATAATCTAGGGCTCCGCTCTCATCACTTGTCGTTTTTCTCCTACACTAGCATTCATTGCCTTTATGATCTTCGCATGAGTCCCAACACGTGTGCCCTCTGATATTCATCCATAGTGGAAACATCACAGAACATGATTTTTTGCTCTTACTCCCATAATAATCGTTGTTCCTTCAAACAAAGCCTGCGTTGGTAAGCATTATGTCTTTTCCACCTTTCTTTCTTCATTTTATAAAAAAAATTTCCATTTTGCTTTTTTTTAGTCGCCATCTCTTTATTTTTTTCAGCTTTCTTTAAAAACTTCCTTTTCCTATTAATGGCCATCTTGAACAAGGTATGAAACTCTCTACACCTTGGGCATTCTTGACTCGGTGTCTTGTTCACTTCCTGTGGGAGAAGAACTTGTTCACATCTTATTGGGAGGTTGAGGTCTTTAACAACAAACTTTGATGCTCATGGGTCTTGTTCCCCTCAAGCATTGAATGGAACTTCTGGTATGCCTTAACGGCAGCCAGCATTGTTTTTGCCTTTGATGGGCATTTTGCCCTGGCAGAGCCTTTAGGCCATTAGCTTTGGGGAGGACCCCACGGAGGTAAGTGATCACTGTGGCAAAAGCGATTTTATCGGTTTTTCATTTTAAGTGCCATGATGGATATAGCAAACAAAACAAGATTACATATGGGATGAAGTGCACCAAGGCAAGATTAATTACATGCTCTGAAATGGAATGCTGCTTGGATATAGTCCAATTGGACCTAGTTCATAGTAACCTTGAAATTTCATGCATTGGCTTTAGTATGTCTTGATGCTCGAAACTGAGTTGGGAGTTTTTTCAGAATCAAAGTCTCTGTTCATGTCATGGAAAATCATTTGGTAAAAAATCTCCCCCACTATGATTTTTTTCCTGCGAGGTCATTGCATTTAGAATAGGGTCCAAATTCACGTGAATCCAAGATTTGCATGATAGCCCTGCGGGAGGGGGGGGGAGACAGGGGTCTTCCGCTTTGATCAAGATTCCACATTCTACATTGCTAAAAATAGGTTAAGATCCAGTGTGGTGAAAAATGGTTTTGCTGTGCTAGTAATTGGGTGGCAATGGCTGCCTCAGCAATGCCAAAAAAAAATCCACTTTTGTGAAGCATACTTGTCCAATATCGCGGAACTTGAAGCCCGCGCGGTGCTGCAAGGATGTCGAAACATCAATCAGTAAAAAAAGAAAAATAAGTGTTCCATAAGAGAATAACCCCGTGCAAGCAAGGCTTAAGGACTGTTTTGCTGGCAATGAGCAGGAATATGTATACCTGTATGCACTGCAAGGAATACAATAAAAAATACTTTGGTAAATTGATCAATCAAAGAATGAATGACCTTTCACCTTCCCATAAAAACCGCTGTGCTTGCAATGAAAATTGAGAGTTTAACTAATGGAACAAGCTAGAAAATGAATTAATAAGGCCTAGTGATGCCGCTGCTTCACCAATTTATTTAAAACAAACAGGATGAGTGTCATATCTAGTTTATTATCGCTAAGCGGCGGCGGCTGTACTTGATGTGTCTTTCAGCGGGGAAGGAGCTTGTCGATGGTTCGTTTTGTTCCATTTTCGCGGGGAGGGAAGGACCATGTTGAAGAGGCTTTGACCCCCAGTGTGAACAGTTACCACTTCTCCCATATCAAAACCAATGTCGGTAAGCTAGGAGGAAGCAAATGAAAAGTGTGTGGGTTATATCTATTTGCCTACTGAACTGAGTGTCATTCATGGTTTATCATGGATATCAAATTTTTGATCAGCTACAAGAAGCACATGCATCGTGATTTTTTGTCACTCTAAGATAGATTTGCACAGAGAAACCAAAACAAAAAGAAAAATATATATATTGAGGATGCAAATACAGAACCAAAACGTGGAGGTGGATCCCTGTGACAACAATATACAGAAATATTCAGGATGCTTATTTGGAATAGATGTTCACATTCAACTACTGAAACAACACAGAACTCTAATACTATGTCTGTTGATTGTTGAATATTTGCTCCATGTCTTGTAACTTAATATATTATATTGATTAATTCCTCTCAATATTACTAGCACTCGATTCCATACAATTCCAACTGGGTACCCCTCGACTTCAACATGAAGATAACAATGTCTGTAGCCAAAATTATAGGACGGATAAATGTTGAGGTACCCATTTACCCTAGAACAGATAAGAACAATGCTTGGGAATGAAATTAGCACAACTCACCGAGTAGTCAGGCGTCCAGTGGTTGGGGTGGTTGGGGCTGAAGTCATCGTCGGCGACCTCACAGACTTCTGCTGGTGATGTTGTGGTACTGTTGGCGTCCCAAGTGGCGGTGGGCCGTTGGGGAGCCGACGAGGTAAGCTGCCGCTGCTGCCGCCGAGAGAAGGCATCCTGCCGCCGCTGCCGAGAGAAGGCATCCTACCGCCGCCGCCACCGGAAGAAGGCATCATACCGCCGTCGCTGCCGTGAGAAGGACGTTCATGGCGACTAGGCAGGTTGGTGTCGAGAGGAATCGAGGCAGCACGGTGATGCGGCACGACGAACGCACGACGTTTCGTGGCAGCCACCGTCGGACGGGGAGGCAGCCTACCACCGGAGAAGCCTCGGGACGCGTCGTCGTCCGTAGCAGGAGATCTGGCGGGAGAAGAGGAAGAGGATGGCGGGATGGATGTGCGGCGGCGGGGTGGATGCGCGGCGGCGGGGTGGCTGCAAGATGGCGGCGGGTGGCGGCGACCGCGGCCGGGGCCAGGAACCGGCGCCTGGACGATTTTTGGTCTTGGGACTACAATTTGGGAGATATTCTAAAAATGGGAGCCCAAATAGGAGGATCATTGGAGTTAATTTTTTTGCTTGAGCTCCTAAAAATTTGAGATGGGGATCTGTTTGAGGTGTCCATTGGAGTTGCTCTAAGGGGACTTTCCCTGCTTAGCGGTAACAATTGTAGTTGTCAAGGACCGTTGTAGCTGTTGAGTCATCGTTTTGTTTTTAACCGGTTATTTAGTCTCCATGTAGTGAGTGGGTGTGCTAGGGTTTGTGTCTATCATTTTGTTTTTAACCAGCTATTTAATCTCCATGAAGTGAGTGGGTGTGCGATTTGTTTGAACCGGTTATTTAGTCTCCATATAGTGAGTGGGTGTGCGAGGGTTTGAGTCTGACTCTTCTACTAATACAATGATACGCTGCTCTGCGAAAAATTAGAGTGAAGACCAAACCTAGATGGACTCACGTGGCCAGAGGAAGTTGCAAGTGTAATCTTTTTATACGTTCCACTAATGCATCTTGTCTCCTATCCTGGCCATAGAAACGGCTAGTTTAATCTGAAAATGTATACCGTGGCTTGGTGGTTCATTCAACGACCATGCCAATCGAAATCGACTACAGAACAAAAATCAACAAGCTTAATAGAAACATGCAAAAATATATTCAGCCAAATCATTGTATGTATATGCAACACCGAGGG
>JADLZK010007152.1:0-54958 GCA_015847255.1 Hyparrhenia diplandra | reverse complement strand
AGCTAGTATCATAAGAGGCTAAATACCATAGTATAGGTGAGATAGATGGAATATCCCTAAGTTACTCCTACTTATATGTCAATGCATACTAAATTAGTGCAATACACCTAGTCATCATCGTATGTAAGCATTATATCTACACATGGTGAATATTACTAAGGAAGATTAGGAACAAAACCAACCAACCATAGTAACAAAGTTCAACTAGCCCTACATTCGGGGGTGGACTCCAAAGGACTCAATGGGAGTATCACATCCACGCATCTACCACACTTCCTGCAATATAGGGTGATGTCGCAGTAAACGCTGTATAAACACCACGTTTACACATTGTCCCAATTACCCACATAGTGTACATCTAAGGGGGCTTATACGACTTCATGCTTGAATATAAAGACGAACATACTAAACTAAATATATAATCATAATAAGCATAGAAGCATATAACTAAGAATATAATCATTAAATAGAATAAAGTCATTGCAATTGTATACTAACAAATACTTACAAATGAGATACAAGAGAGAAGCCACGTGAAGCTTCGCTCCCCGCTACTTTCTTGACTATCCGAATCCAAGGCAATACTTGACTTCCTCTAGAGCTAACCTAGATAGCTATTGCTCTAATTATGGTAGAACTAGGGCTTAGGATCTTGACTTGGGGTCTTGATGATGGACTTGGTATGGAGTAGAATGAATGATGAATGAATTAGGTTTCACCTGTGGGTCGGGGTCTTGTTATATAGCCCCGTGAGGATGCACGGTAGCCCTTGGATCAAACCGACCTTTGGATGGACTAGATTGCTCCTCATAGGCGGTGGTGAACCGACCTTGAATGGGAGGTCGACAGGCCCCCACAGGCGGCCGCCATGCCCCTCGAGTGGGCCGCCGCTCTCTGCCAGTGGGCCCCACCTTCCTTCCGGTGCTCTCTCGGTCTCTTTTGAATGTTCTAGTGTATGTTCCATATTGGGTTACGCCACGGATACGCCTTTATGTCGTAAGGCTTGCAAACTCTTGACATTTTATGTTTAATCCTCTAAAAAATATATAAATCACCAAAAACTAGTGGAATCATGTTAGTCAAGCCCCTATACTATGTTGATATTCATTTTAAGCCCTTATTTTCGTTTTAAAAACCTCTATATTTTATGCTATAAGGTATACCAACAGTGGGGCATGGCCTTATTTCATCATCCTCTTCTTTTAAGCATGGATCAGATTCTTTCTCATGTAACCGCCAAAAGCCAAATTACATGATAATGGTAGAACACATATTTTTAAAAATCCAATCCTACGTGACACGTGGGCTACAAGTAAAACTATTACGTAAGGAAATACCTAATTAAGCATCTACGCGGCGTATTATCAATAACCGGAGGGAGGAGAGGCCGCCACGCGCATCATCAAGCACTCCGAAACAAAAATCCAAACTCCACTGCAACCCCAGCTCAGATCGGCATGCACAAGAAACGTGGAATTGAAAACGCAGCAGGCATCGACTAGCTGGCATATAAAGGATTACTATAGTACCACTGTACTTTCTTTCTGTTGTCTCCTTCTCAATCGGGACAATCGCCTTGGATTGATGGGTTTAGCTAGTCCGGGGTCCCTACAAACTGCCTGATTGCTCACGTTTATTATTTATTATTATTTATAACAATACATAAGGAAAAAAGGAGACTGATTCATCATGCTCGTGTCGTATCATCTCATGATACTACTATGAGTACTGTAGTTGGGTAGGAGTAGCACAATAATAATTATATTATTAATCAGCTGCAGGCGGTTAGTTGTTATCGGGAGCGCTACGCTGCACTCCACTTGGCCGATGGCTATCGGTTCCGTGCCACTTGCGACTTGCGAGGGCAACCACCGTGGCTAATGCGATCGGCGTGCACTCCCCTCGCGTCCTGCCTTGCGTGCGCGCCATGTGGTTTTTCGAGGCTTCGAGCCCCGCTGGCCTGGTCGGCTTGCTCTGCCTTCCCCGGTGCCGCTGCCGCACGCACCACATGTCCGCCATGTGTTACACCGCGATAGCGCCGGCCAATCTTGCCGCCGTCCCGATATCAAGGGCGAGTTTGTCCACGGGCAGCTTGAAAACTCAAATTGGTTAGGTTCCTCGTAGTAACGGTCCCTGTTAATTCAATGATTTGATGGGTACTCATATATTTTCTTATATGTATCCATGGTCAAAAAAAAAAATCGCACATGTAGGCTAAAACAATGTGCCCGTTGACCGCAAGATCGTCATGCACAAGGAAAAACTGAACGAACCTTTATAGTTAGGGATGAAAGCCGACAGTAATTGACAAGAAAATCTCTTCTGTTGATAGGAATCAAATTCAAAAATCTAGGAGCAAAAATAAAATCAGCCCCCGCCCGAACCCACCGGCTGAGGGTCGACTCCTTGCTGGTTTTGCACGCTTTCGCGACGCTCACCTGCTGATTCGACTCCAGGATGCCCGGGGCGGGGGATTTAGGATGCGCCCGTGGAGTGGCCGCCAAGGGATGGTGCACCAGGCCACGACCTGCGCCGCCAGAGATACCGCCAGCGCCCATCCTTTTGGGAGGCTTCGGCCGTCGACAACGGTTGCCGGGCACCATGGCGGCCGACGCGCCCCTCCAGGTGGTGCGCGACGATGGGCCGCAGTAAAGTGGGGATGCTGCCCAGCCGGCCGCCTGTCCCGCAACCACCCACTGAAGCGCCCATTGCGGAGTTCGCTCCCTGGTGGTCCCTATCTAGGAGCCCCTCGCTGTCCATGCCGCCCGCCGCCTTGCGCCGCACCTCGGCGCGTCCTGCTCCATTCGCCGATGCTCAAGACTCGGGCGGTCGGTCTACCGCGATCCGAGGCCCGGAAGTCCCCGCCCGCCCGCCGCTGCTCAACAAGTGGGAGGGAAAGCGTCGCGGGGCGATCCGCGAATTCTCCGACCACATCGGGCGCCACTCCACGCATCGCTTGCCAATGAGGGTGCCCTCTCCGCCAGACACCGCGGAGGGAGTATTCCCAAGCCAGGCTCGTGGATGGAGCCGTGAGGGCATCCGAACATTGCGCCAAGATTAGTCACACAATAGTTTCCCCACTCAAGTACAACTTTCAAAGCCACTGTTTAAGCCGGCGATTCGTGTTATTGTGTTGCCATTCGTGTTAGTGTGTTGCCACTATGTCCAAGGCATCTCGCCAATGAACTAGTGGTTGTATCGAAAAACTCTATTTTTTCTATTAATGCAAAGACGTGCAATATGCACGCTTAAAAACAATCAGATATGCCAACATAGGGAAAAGGAGAAATATGGATGGAGAACACGAAAATAAATTAGGATCACATGATCTGGTGTTCCCACAACAATACACACGTGTGAAGTGATCAGTCAAATATTCACTTGCATGTCTAAATGTTTTAACACGTTAATATGCATAACGGTGATTAGTTTGAAAATGGTAAACATGGGTTCAATGTCGAAATTAATACCCATCTCCCATTTCTCGTATTTTCCCGTAAATACAAAAAAAAAAAAACGAGTAGGGCCAAAGATTGATATGATAATACATATTAAATTTAAATACTCGGATATAGATATGAGTTGTTTTTTAAAAAAAAGGAGGTGGTTACGGTTACGAGTCGAAGACCCTATCCATCCATGACCACGAGTCCAACGAGGAGGGAAATCAGAAACCTGTTCCGCTTCATGCGCATTCTTTGCCGGCCGGGACCCTCCGAATCGTGTGTTGTCTCTTCTCTTCTCTGTTTCCTCGAGCAGAGCTCCCGCCGTAAACGAGCCAAACCGGCGCGTACGTGGCGCGGCCTTTTAAGGCAGGCAGTTGCATTAGCGCGGGACACACAGGTCAAACCAAACTCGCGCGAGTCGCGACGCCGCACCCCTCGTCCCACCCACGTCTCCCTCAACCGTCCGTCGGCCTCAACGCGGCGAAGCAAAACACAGATGAGAGCTGCTAGCTGCCCGAAGCCCGTCGCCTATCTGTCCGCATCCGCATCCGCTTCCCTTGCCTTCTCATAAAGAGTCCGGCGCGCTGCCCACCGGCCGCCTGCTGATCACAACTCGATCGCCCACTTGGGCCGTTTGGTCAGAGCGATCGTCGTCGATCAGCACTGGCCGCCTTACCCGGCCCGGCCGGCCATGGAGAAGAAGCTGCTGCTGCCTCTGGCGGTGGCGCACAAGCACGCGCACGCGCACGGAGGCGGGGAGCGGATGGGCGCGGCCGTGGCGGTGGGCCAAGACCGCCTTCTTCCTCGCGTCCATGCTCGCGTCGCTCCTCCTCGTCTGCGCGCCGCCGCTGCTCGTCGTGCTCCTCGACCTCTCCCTCCCACCCGCGCTCCTGTCCGCGACCCTCCGCGCCGGCGCCAGCGATGGCGCCAGCGGCGGCGACGGGTCGTTCGCGCCGGCGGTCGTGGCCCAGGCGCGGACGTTCGACTTCCGCTCCTCGCTCGTCGACCTCCCGCCGTCTCCGCGGCGCGCGCGCTGCTCATCCTCTGTTAGCATCTATCCATCCATCCGTCCACCCAGATCATCGTCTTTCTAAATTCGAATTCCTCCCCTGAGCTCAGCTGATGAACTGACCGCTTTTCTCGTGTCGTGTCCAGGCGCGTACGTGGTGTGCGGCGGAGGCGGCGCGTACCTAGGCGTGGTCGTGGCGTGCGCGGCGGGGTCCGTGTCCTACGTGCTCGCCAAGGCCGCGGCCGTGCTGCCGCGCCGCGCCGCGGGTGGTGACGCTCGCGCCGTGGCCGCCGGCCCGGAGGCCATGCTCCTGCTCTCCTGGCGCTCGCCGCCGCGCACCTCGCCGCGGCGTACCGGACCAGCTGCCGCGAGCGCCGGCGAATGCCCGTCTACAGGATCGACGTCGAAGGCGCCGTGAGTACCCACCTTCGCATCGCGACCAAATTCTCCACCCGCGTTTCCTTCCGTGTGCCGCGAATCGCACGCGCTTCTTCTCTGCTGAAAGCGCAACTCTCCTAGATGCGAATAACTTCTTTTACTTGAGATAGAAAAAACTTTCTTGGCGATTACTTAGTGGGTGCCATGATTATTCTGACCAAGGAATAATCCAGGCATTTTGTTGGGTACATCGACACCCAGTCGACTCTGCTTTCGGTGACAGATTCTCGGTGCATAGTCATTAACGCGTTCCATATAGTTTAGGCACAAAGGGTTAAGACAGCCTAGTAGTTGCATCTTGCCAGACTAGATATCTACTGCATCCATCTGCAACCACCGTATCAATAAACTATCTTATATATAATTATTGACTTAGTCTAATTGGCCATCCAGATAAAAAGAACAAATATAAAATTTGTAACCTTTTGCTCATGATGAGAAAAGTTAAGAGCCCTTTTGTTTTACTGATCAACTTGTTAACTGTCTATATGCAGGTGAGGTTAAAAAAAGGCCATCAAACACCC
This sequence comes from Hyparrhenia diplandra, assembly GCA_015847255.1. Taxonomy (NCBI): domain Eukaryota; kingdom Viridiplantae; phylum Streptophyta; class Magnoliopsida; order Poales; family Poaceae; genus Hyparrhenia; species Hyparrhenia diplandra. The sequence goes on along the minus strand of JADLZK010007152.1, from coordinate 49,541 downwards.
AAAGGCCTGAAGCAGTGTAGCGTCTGACAGATACCCTGTACGTTCACATCAACATCACCATTAGCATCCGCCACAACACCAGACACGTACGTAGGAATAGGATGATTGATTTTCCTTTTAGGAAAATTTTTTGGTTGAGTTCGTCTTCATCATGTGTACACTAAGATACGTTGTTACTTCAAGTGAACATATACTACTGTAAATACTGTACGAAACGATCATATGCTTTGTTATTATTATATATATGCACCCGGCCTCCTGCGATGCAGATTGCAGAAGCAGGACGAGCCGCGTTCGACGCCGGTTTCTTCGTGCTACTATCTTTTGTGTCCATACCATACAGTTGTAGACTTGTAGTTGCAGTTTTATACGTATATGCCCTTCTGGAAAGCAAGGTTTGTACGTGTATCTGACGATACTTGTCAAACCATGCTGGACTTGTGTGAAGAAAATTTTCCATGCTGTACCAACCGATTCAGAGAAAAACTTCGTTTTCAGTTTTCACTGAAGAAATTTCGCTTTTCAAAAGGAGACACGGCTCGGGTCAATGGCGTTCCACCGCCTCCTCCTAACATTTCAGACCAAGCTACTTCAGGACAAAAATTAGAGGAGACATCTCTGATTCTGAAACCAGGAACCTTCTGTCTTCTTGACTTGTTTTTCGTCAGGCTTGCCGTTGTGCGTTTTAGCAAGTTTGGAAGCGACAGTTCACACTGCCGAAGACACCATTCAGAGACGGCAGCAACAGCCACAGTCCGAAGATTTGTTACTGACAGACCAGCGCACACCCAGGCACCCAGCGATGGTTGGGTGCATGTCGATCGTGTTTTTTTAGGTCGTGCTGCCTACAAGGCTGCCAAGATAATGGAGCGCTCGTTCGGCAAAAGCACAAGTCATGACTGATGAGTGGGTGTTTGCTAAAAAAAAGATTGACAAGTGGATGTGCTCTCAAGGTGGGGTAACAGAAAGTATGCAGCACGGGCAAGATCTAAGTATAATGCTAAAAACACGTACACAACGCAGGTCTCGTCGTCAAGCACCGAGTGCATGTTTGGTTCGGGGGCCATGGACTGACAAATGTTTGGGCCACGAAATTGTGCCAAGTCGTATACAAATAAAAGGCTTTACAGTAGACATGACCCAAACTGACAGATCCGCCACGAACTTGTAACGCTGAAGCTCCCATTTCGCCATATTTGCACTCTGTTTGCTTTTTATCCTGATGAAGAAATATCCAGTTTGTTTGCTGGAAAACCTTGATGGAGCATGTTACTTTCGACGGACCGATTAAGAAGGTCGGCCTAAGCCCACGAATGACTAGGGCTGAAACGATAGTATCCAAGATTATATGGCCCACTAAAGTTACACGGATGAGCGGACAGGAACAAGTCCATTTAGCTTTCCTTCCTCAAATAACTCCGATCTATAGGTGCTGTCCTATTTGGCTCACTAAAGTTACACGGATGAGCGGATAGAGCACGATTTAGGAAAGAAAAAAAGGTCTACTGTTCCTGTCCTATTTTTAGAAAGTCCGCTCCATAAACCATAAACAGACAAACCACATATCTCAAGTTTTGAAATCGTGCATTTTATCTCCTAGAGCCGTGGGTTTGTCTTTTTGCTTTTTATTTATTTTAGCTAAATCTTTAAAAATCATAGTAAATCAAAAAAATATCATAAACTAGGAAATCCAATTTTGTTGACTTCACATGAATAGATATACACGGTGAATATATAATATGATATGCTTTTTGTTCTCTCCCCTTTGGTCCAGTCTTAGTCCAATTAAGTCTTTCTTTTGTTCAATTTTAATATCATTAGTTTATATTTTTAGTTGATCTCATTTTTAGTTTCAGCCTATATTGAGTTCAGTTTAAGGTCTCATAATTTGTTTTTTTTTTTTGAATAAGTAGGTCCCATAATTTGCCATTACATGATATATTGCCATTTGCTCAAAATACAGTTTGCTCCAATTCAGTTTTGTAAGTGTTAATCAATCTTGGTGCCAGTAGATAGAGCATGATTTTTTAGGGAGGGGAAATGGAAACACGATTGTCCACCGGTCACCAAGACGTACACGCCTCATGGGCCGCAGAAACCTCCCCATCCGAACGAGCCCGCATCGCTCCTCGGCGAGCAGACGCGACCACGCACCACGCGGGGAGCACACGCGACGGAAGCGCTCGAGGCGCTCGCGACGCCGGCCGATCCCTCCTTCACTCCCCTGCAAATTGCCACCGCTCCACATACGTCTCCTGCAGCCATAGATCAAATCAGCCTTCAGAGTTCAGTGTTCAGACCGAGTTGGTCCCTCCCTGGAAGGCGCGCGACGCGTCCTGTTTCCGTCTTGTTTCCGGTCAGCCAGCGACGCCGTCGCGCGCGCGGTTGGGTTCACATCGCTGGTCCCCGGTTTTACTGGTGAAAACAGCCGGTTTCATCGTATTTACATGATTTTCTCTCAAACTGATGCATCGTGCGCGTGCCGTGCCTCCGGCTACAGATACAGGCTAGAGCTACAGTCGCCGTTCGCAGGTCCTAGAAAGCCGGATCGTTGGGGACGTACGTACAGTACAGTACGTATATGATTTTCGAAGTGTCGACTAGGCAGTGCGTGCGCGCTACCGTGTCGCGCGTGCGGTCAGGTCGTGCCATCAACCGTGGGCGCTGTCTGTCTTTGTCTGCCTCCCTCCCCTGGTACGTACGGTGACCCAACAATGCGGCCATGCTCTCCGCTACCCGCCGGGCGCCGGCCCATACCGGCATACATACATGAAGCGTACAGGCCGGGAGCAATGCCATGCCATTGCCATCGGTGGCTACATATCGCCATCAGCTTTATGTAGCCGGCCGGCCGGGTGCTCGATCAGTTTAATTTCTGCACGAGAAGCATGTGTGGCGAGAGGAATCCGGCCCGGTGCAGCTCGATCGGCAGGCGATCGCAGGCCAGACGTACGTGTGCGATGCGACAGACAGGATAGCTCGATCGGCAGCTGACGACCGCAGGCCAGGCAAGCGATCGAGCGCCGCCGACCAGCGACCGGCCATCCGCTCCGAAAGCCCCGTCCCAACGGCCTCGCCCCCGCGACGCCCTGCTTCAGCTTCTTTCCCGCGGACCGCGGGGAGGGAAGAGAAAGTAGTGGACGTGCGCGTGCCGCGTGAGCATAGAGCGACTTCTCAGCTCTACTGCTCTAGTGGTATTTCTCTGATAGATCAGTGACAGTGATCCTGACTCTGGCCGCAGGAAAGAACGTCGCCTGTTCGGCGAGTTGCCGATGACACGCCGGCCAAGACACACGGAGAAAGCTGGCGGTTCATCAGTTATCATCACCATGCATGCCCATCATATCGAATCGATCCCTGCTAAAAGTGGTGGCCACTACGCCGTACCGACAGACTACGGACGTCCTGTGCTGCCTCAAGTAACGTCCTCGACTAGCTAAGCCTTCGTCGTCAACATGCGTGCTCAGTGTTTCATTGGCTGCACCATCCATCTCGACACTTATGGATCGGAGCTCCAGAGCTTCCAGGAAAACAGTAATGGCTTCTCTTGAATTCCTTTGATGTAGACGCGCGCGGTACGAAGATAGTGCTAGTGCAACTTGGCGGGAAATGAAAGCTCCATTGCATCGTGCCCTACTCCTATTTGCTGCCGGTGTTTATTTCTTGCACGGACTGAAACCAGGACACGTTCGTTTTCAACTAGCTGTAGTAACAAACAGCTAGGGTTCTCATCTCGTATGCAGACCAAATCAACAAAGAGCAGCTTATCCGGAACACGAAGTAAATATGTGCAGTTAAGAGCTGTGTTGGTGTTCCGGAAAGCTGAAATATGATGTTAATTACCTAGCAATTGCATCATCTATACCATGATCTCGCCTTAACTCTTGGAAGACTTTTCAGTTGATTGGACCTACCAGTACTTTTCTACAACTAATAATGCACCGGGGATTTTTCCAAAGACTGCCAGTATGGAGTTATGGACTATGGGCGCACTAGAAAGCTAGAAAGGGACCTCATCAGGGGCTGACCAGACATCAAACATCCAATATATATGTGATGTCATGGAATCCCTTTTTGAGGATCAAAATTCTCCAGATGAAGTAAATATCGTTGCAGAGAAATCCCCAGAGGCAAATTAACCGCACGCTCTTTGACAAAACTTCTGCGGTGTAGCTACCAACTTGATTAATCGATCCATGTTGAACGGACAGATAATGTGCAGTTTGCGTGTTGTCTTATCCAATCCGGTCGATTCTCAGGGAGCCTAGAACCATGTGAATTTTCAGCGCAAGATCGATGACAGTTCAGTCTTGACCTGAAAGGGAATTTTCCAGTGAAAAGATCAAAGCCGCCATAATAATTCATACGTACATACTGAAAGCGGAAGTTTTCTTTTATGCGTGTGTGCATATATATGACCACATATATGTTCAGGTTCTTGCAGCAGGCTATATAGTGAAGGCATGAGCTCAGTGAACAGTGAACACTCTTCAGTGCACATGAATGCAAGGTATAATCGACAATGGACGCACTTTGCAAAGGAACCAAAATACCAACCAACTAAATTTTGCATTACTGGCCCGCTCTCGAAAAAAAAAAAAAAATTGGCATTACGCATCTGGGTGACTGGACCGTCATATAAATTAGGCTCCACTGTATCCTCCTTGATCGAACCCAGTGGCAAGTGCTGGCACAATGCAAACGCCAGGAGTGACGTGTGAATAATCCGATGAAAGAATCAGGTCCAACACGATGTAAAATGAACCTCGCATATACTCCGTATGTATGATATAGGACAGAGAAGGACGACGTTCATGGAACGGAGGAATGAACAAGAAGATCTGGTGATAGCTATCTAGAAAAATGCGAATCCTGATTTTGGTGAAAGTGACACACGCTTTTCTTATACATATTGGTTAGGTTGCTCTCTTGATTGTTATGCTTTTTTTATATTCAGAGTGATCAATCCGTTTGGACTCAACTGGAGGTATTTCTACTGAGTTTTATTAGTTTGAAGTGGAAGAACTGAGGGAGGTTGGTATGTGTTGACGAGGACTTACGATACCGTGATACGACAGACCTGTGTGTTTTCATCTTTTCAGCCTGGCGTGTACATATATTTATACTATGTGTGGAAAGGGGGTGTCGTAGTCTGCCAAGATTATTAAAAGTTCGTGTTGCTTTGGGTCGTTTTCGTTGATGACTATGGGCTGCTATGACATTTGCTAATGTTGGTAAAGCTGGAAGCAGAAGCGATAGCTTGTTATATGGGCATCAGACGTTTCTTTCCTCCTTTTTCTCATTTGCTTTCAGCAGGCTATCCTAGATTCATGAATGTTCCCCAACATGAATCAGAAAAGTTTTAAAAGGCGGACACCAGATAGCGACGACTCCGACTACATACCGCGAATGCATGCAGTGGTTTGTGCATTCTTGGAGGTTCACATGCTCGGTGGAAAACACTGACACTAGCAGCACGCTAGACCAAAAGCACCCACAAAAAAACACGTAAACACTCATACGCAATCATACATTATACTCAATCCGTTCCAAATTGTAGTTCACTTTAACTTTCCTAGATCCATTTCTTTTACTAAGTATCTAGATATAGTGTATAATTAGGTGCATAGCAAAAATCAATGTATCTAGAAAACCTAAAATAACTATAATTTAGAAACAGTAGTAAATATATTGACCATCTGCTACCACCAATACTGGTAGTGGCACCACCGAACCGGCCTTGCCCCACTGAAAAGCCCTATGTTTGATTTTCATTTTTCTTTTGAGAACCAAGGCATATATATTTCATAAAAATTTCAGATGGTTTACATCCCAACGTTTACATGACACCCTTCAAAGAAAATAAAATAGCATTAAAGTCCTTGCAAGCTTCTCCCCGGTCATCTTCATCACCGTCGGCCGGATCAATCGCGTTGAAGCCGACTACCCTCAATTTAAGAATCTTGAAGGTTTTAAAAGACACCAAGAGCAGCATACCGGAAACACCAACACGCTTTTTACCCACTGAACGCACAAGATGGCCAACAACCATCACATTGCATGACAACCGTGAGCCTTGCACCTCAACCACCGACATCCACGGTTGCACCGACAAAACGACCACCCTTAGGGGAAGGAAAGCACCAAAAAAGGTGGGAGCAAAAAGACCAACCCGATTTCACAAGTTGGTAGATTGGGACTCTATACCCAACACGAACACGCTTTATTAGCACTGACCTTCAAGAAAAGTCAATGAAGAGGCATTACAATTCCTTTGCGCTATCTTTCACTTCACCGCCTTGGGACCTCTATGTATCACCGTCGAAGAACACGTCGTCGGTGATGCCAACGTAGTTGCTAGCACCACCCCCATTGCAGACATCGCTGCCACCACGGAGAGACAAAGAACCGGTGCGCATCTCACCGCCGCACCGGAAGACCTAAACTCCTACCAAGCTCAACTATATGGAAGGAAAAAAAACACAAGCGAGGGCACTAGAGGCGCAGGAGCGGTCGAATCGGTGGAGGAGATGAGAAATCGCCAGTGTAAGTTATCGCTAGCGTAATCTAGCGAAAAGATTTCATCTTAGATCATAAAAGTTGATGATTGTGTTTGAAAAAAATGGGTTGTAGCTTATGTGGTCTCTTTTCTCATCTCTGTTCTCATAACACGTGGCTCGGATGATAGTATGATGGGTAGAAACTAGTAGAAGGTAGTGAGTGGATTGCACAATCATGATGAAAATTTCAGCCTCCTTTCTCATGATGACACGTGGGTTCAATATGATGGGTAAATCTAGGGTCTGCAACTCACAACATCTTCATGAGTTAGTATGAGTTTTTTTTCAGGCGCCTCTTTTTCAAAACAACTTCATGTGTGAAGCTATTTTCTCCCCTCTCACATGTTTTTTTTTTCTCATGTCCATGCATGATCTTATTGTTGAAGGTACTCTGCCAACAGTTTTTTTTAAAAATAGCTCAACTTCACCTAAAGATTTCCTCATGAAGTTGTTTTGCACAAAAAAAAAAAAAAAAAAAAAAAATTTTACCAAAGAGTTGAGTCGTGCCAAACGTGACTTAGAAGGCAGCAAGTCGATTGTAGAATTATTATGAAAATTAAAGTCCATTTTCTCATAACTCAAGGGTCCGATGTATGAGGGGTAAATACTAGTATAAGTTTTTTTTTGGTCTTTTTAGATATTCGAATTTTACTGTATATGTAGATATCGCGCATATCCAAGGGTATGATAAACGCCTTGTACTTTTAAAAATCAAAATGATCAATAATTTGAGACTAATTAAAGATAGGTATGTTTCTACCTCAGCTAACTAAAAGGACGCTTTTTTACATTAGAAGGAGGAGGATTGCGCACTTAGCCGGATTAAGCACGAAGCAAAATCAAGGTAGATGTTTGAGAGTGACGTGGTCGGCCCCCACACATACATACAGGCCGGGCGCAGCTGGGCCCCACCGTTGCCTCCATCAGGCTGTTTTTAAATGGCGGTTAGTTGGCACAGCCGTGGACCACGGACGTAGGTCTTCTGGCCCCACCGTCCTCGGCATGGCTGATTTTTTTTTTTTCCTTCCCCGCCGGAGCACCAGTTGTACATCGGCCCCGGCCGCTCGCTCTGTCTCGCTCTGTGCACAATCTCGAGGCATCATGTCATACATACACTGGCCATCCTGCGAACTTGTATCCCCAAGTATTATTGTACTAAACACTAGTAGTCGTAGAGTACAGTAGCAAGCACACGCTTGGAGTTCATGACGAGTGCTTAGGAGCAGGAGTGCGAGCAGCATCAGCAGGCGGGAGATGGAATCTGTCGGACCTAACAGTGACGCTGCAACCGCCACCACACCACCAAGCACCAGCCAGCTAGCTAACCGAGCGACCGACGAGCGCGAGCGAGCTAGCAACCACACGTTGGTTGGCTCATCGGTCGCTGCTTCACTCGGCAGAGGCGCGCTCCATCCTCACGGCGCCGGCGTCTGGGTCTTGCGGAGCATGTCGTCATGTCGATCTGCGATTGTGTACTATACTACTACTAATACTTGTCCAATTCTCCAAGTGGTTCAGAACAACTAGTGGTACCTCATCTCCGCGAACACACACACACGGAGTCGTGTAGTAGTCCTATATGAATGCCGCGGCTGGCACTGGCGCTGTCTATCCGCCTTTCCCGAGTCACCTCAGCCCGACGAAACGAAAAGCTATGGTCGGTCCTGCGCTCTCCCTCTCCTCTCCTTGGCGCAAAGGTACGTCGTCGTTGCCGACGCTGCTTGCGTCCCCTTCGCTTCCTTTTCGATCCTTCCCTCTCGCCCTCGGCGCCGCCTTTGTCTTTCCTAGTACTCTTTCTACTCCTCAATTCGATTCTGAGCTCAACTTTTCGTGTCTCCTCCAGTGTAGTGTAACGTGAAGCGCGCCATCCATCCGATCCATCGGCAGTCGTCGTCGGCAGACGCGCGATCGAGCTGGGCTAGCTGCCAGCTACACGTACCTACTCCCTAAATTAACATGGCGCACGACGAGCCAGGCCTAGCGTACGCGGACTACTTCGCGGCGTCGGGCGCCGGCGGCGCCGTGGCGACGCTCGTGCCGGAGGTGGACGACGCCGTGGTCGGCGGCGGCGGGGAGGAGGAGGATCTCCACCTCTACGGCTACGGCGTGCACCAGCACGGGCCCGGGGTACTGGACATGTTCGGGTCCAGCAGGCCAGGCCACCACATGCCGCCGGCCGCGATGATGGCCTCTGCCGCGGCGCACGGCAAGGCCGCCGCCGCGCTCGGTCTCGGCGACGTCGACGTCGCGTCTCCAGTCGTCGACGTCGGCGGGCACGGCTTCGGCGACCACCACCACCGGCAGGGGCATCTCCAGGCGCCGCTGTCGCTGTCGCTCCATGGGGCCGCCGATGACGCCGCCGCGTCGCCGCTGGTGCTGCACCACCAGCTTGTCGGCGGCGGCGTGCATCGGCAGCAGCACCTGTCGCCGGCGGCGTGGACAGCTGGTCCGCAGCAACAGCAGGGTGCGTCGTGGCACCTGCGTGGCTCCAGGTTCCTGCAACCGACGCAGCAGCTCCTGCAAGAGTTCTGCACCCTTCCCGTCGACAGCACCACAACAGCTGCTGCTGCTGCGTCCAAGCTGCAACCCACCAAGGCAGCGAGCGAGGACGGCGTCGGCGCCTCGTCCTCGTCCTCGGCCCCGTCGGCGCAGATCCAGGCCATGAGTGCGTCCGAGCTGCAGAGGCTCAAGACCAAGCTGTACGCCATGCTCCAAGAGGTCCTCCTCTCTCATCGCTCATCACTCAGTACACCACAGGGACACGGACACGGCACAGATCAGCTCCCGTCAGGAGCTCTCGCTTGTAGTCCTTGGAATTCTAAAAGGCTGCATGCAAGTAGGAGTGTCTGAAGGGACGACCTCCTGGCCTCCTGCCCCATTCTGGGTGCCATCTGGTTTTGGAAACCTCCATTCTTAGCCTGCAGGTGTCTGTACTGGGTAGTAACTTGTAGCTCCTGCAGATCAGCAGGGCCTTGCCATGAGCACGTCGTCCATCTGCAGCCTGATCTCTGCAGAGCACTGCTCCACTACTACTCTGCCCCTCTCTCCTCCTATATCTTCACTTCTTCAGTCGGCGCCCATCTCCTGTGCTCCATCATCGTCCCCGCTTGCTATTCTTTGTATATGCTGCACAGTTGCACAGTGCGATTCATTGGTAGTAGGTGCAGCCAGAGGTCCTTCTGCAGAGTTGCAGGGTGCATCACTGCACCACCACTAGTCAAAGTCAAGTACGGTGTGCATGATGAGTACCAGCAGAAAGCTACAGTATCATCAATCCGGGAAGCTGTTGCAGGCTTGCAGCTACTGTTACATTGCCATTTGTGATCGATCGAGAGCTTGGTTCCTTTACTTGCATGTGGCATGGCGTCCAATTTGGTTGGTGCTAACTTAGCTTTAACAACGGTGATCGATGCAGGTGGATAGGAGGTACCGGAGGTACCGGGAGCAGATGAGGGCGGTGGCGGGGTCCTTCGAGGCGGTGGCCGGGGAGCAAGCGGCGGCGGTGTACACGAGGCTGGCTTCGCGGACGATATCCAAGCACTTCCGGAGCCTGAGGGACGGGGTGGCGGCGCAGATGCAGGCGGTGCGCCGGGCGCTCGGCGAGAAGGACGTCGACGGCGGTCCGGCGGCCGGGATGATGGCTAAGGGGGAGACGACGCCTAGGCTGCGGGTCATCGACCAGTGCCTGAGGCAGCACAGGGCGTACCAGGCCGGCGTGCTCGAGAGCCAGCCGTGGAGGCCGCAGCGCGGGCTGCCCGAGCGCGCCGTCTCCATCCTCCGGGCCTGGCTGTTCGAGCACTTCTTGCACCCGTAATATCATCGTTCCAACTCTTGCTCGTTCCATTTCGCTCAGTTAACTGCTTATTTGCTTAATTTGCACGCTTTTGTGTGCATAGGATTGGTGCACAAGGTAAACATATCCTCCCGGTCTCTAAACAACTAAGAGAAGTAATACCCTAACAAACTAAGGGCTAAGAATTATCCATGAATCATATTCTTAATACTCTATCCATTCCAAAAAAAAAATGTTTTGGTTTTTCTAAAATACGTAGTTTTTGCTATATATGCACTTAGATATACACAATATCTAGATACGTAATAAATGTAATGTATCTAGAAAAAAAAAACTGAGTAATATTTTACCTTGTGTTCTATTATGTGTGGCATCATTCTTTCTAAACCATGTACATTTTCTTTCCACCGGATAAACTCAAATACTTAAATAAACTTTTTTATTGATTTAATACAAATGAATTACTACTCCTGTTCTTTTTCTAGTTGACAATTTGAGCATTCTGTGTGGTCTCTGATGCATGTCTTTTTACCATTTTCATTTTTTTGTTCAAATTTATTTAAAACGTAGTCTTTCTATGTTTTCCGATGCATGTAGTTATTGTGACAAATTTGTTAGCAACATTTTCATGTGACAAATAATACTTTTGTGTATTTTTTGCGCAAAAGTCTCTAAATTTCGTTTGCTCGGCATCCATGAATCCTACTCCCTCCGTATTGGTAAAGGAAGTCGTTTTTGGACAAGGTTTTGGTCAAACATTAGAAATATAAATCATCAATAACTTTTAAGTTATTGAGTTTGTAATGTGAAAATTATATGAATAGATTTGTCTTAAACAATACTTCCATAAAAGTATAAATGTATCACATTTTTATAAATATTTTTATAATAACAAGAGATCGAGTTATGTTTTGGATACCATATCGCAGTCCTAAACGACTTCTTTTACCAACATGGAGGGAGTATATACTTATCCTAGACTCCTGAGCTCCATCCGAAAAATGATAAGTGCATTTTGATCAGCCAAAAGTTAAATAAATATAGATTTTGACTCTTAGTTTATTTTACAATATGTTGTAATTAAATATAATCTCATAGACACTTTAATTTGATTAAAAGCCTATCACTTCAAGTGATATGCTGTACTCATGTATAATTTGATTAAAAGTCTATGAATGCAAGTTTTGTAAAATTTAACTTTTCCCTATACAACATATGCTTCTCATTCCAGAATGGGGAGAAGTATTTGAGAATGGATGGAATACCTTGTTAGTGTGATATCATGTGTCAAGAACAGTTCTAGATGTTGTACTTTGTGCTTATATATACGCCTATATTAAGTTAGCCCCAGCCCTATTTATAGGTATAATGCTATTTGTTTGGTTGCAATACTATTTTCTTCCTATACTAGCATCCCCAATGAAACAAATAAGGATATCACATTACATACATGGTTATGGTGCTTTAATTAGGAGCAGCCCTAATCACCATGCATGGGTAAAATCATATTTTGGGATGGTAACTCCATATCTCTGTGAATAGTGTAACAATGTGTTTAAGTTATCTCTCATCATTGATCAAGAACTATCTTGTTAAGTATAGCTAGCACTCCAGTTGACAATCAATACAATATTGTTCTTCCTACATTACTGTTACAATGTCTGCATCAGATATATACCACACTTGTCTTGTACGAATATTCCATGTAGAATAAATCCATGGACAGTTTATTACATTAATATCTTTTTTAAGCAAATACGTCAATGTCTCTAGATATCGTATGCATGCTCATGGATTCATTCTTCTTTTTCTTCATTCCAAACTGCACATACTCTAGCACACATAATCATATATATATCCTATACAAAATGGAAGAAAACAAACAAACTAATACCCCCAGCTGGCGTATTTCCTCTCAAAATCCAGGTATCCAAGCGACGTGGATAAGCACATCCTGGCGCGCCAGACGGGCCTATCACGCAGCCAAGTACGTACGCTTGCTTCTTCAGTTCTTCTATATATCTATAGTTTGTCATCCATCGATCAGCTGATCGATCATCAATTCTCCAACAAAGTCCGTACGGATTAGTGCTAACCAGTTGCTATCCAACAACTAGATGCCGCTAGCTCGGCAGACGGCAGTTGTGAGTTGTGACACACCACAATCATTTTGCCTTTTTTTTTGCGATAACACAATCATTTTGCCTTAATTTGCATCGCTAAGCACACCTGCATTTGTAATGCTGATGTCCCACACTAAACAAAAACTGATGGCACACGCATCGGCCGGCCGGCGCTGTGGGTTCCCCATCGGTCGGGCACCACGTCGGAGTCGTGCGCGTCTGTCGTCCTCTCGTGCAGTCGTGCGAGAAGATTCAAGCAGGAAAGAGTCTTATCAACCGCTCTATCTTGCGCGCCCACCGCGTGCGTGCGTGCGTGGTGCGTGCACTGGCATGACATGCAGGTCTCCAACTGGTTCATCAACGCGAGGGTGAGGCTGTGGAAGCCGATGGTGGAGGAGATGTACTCGGAGGAGATGAAGGACCCGCAGGCGGAGGGCGGCAACGGCGCCTGCAGCAACGCGAACAACAACAGCGTGAACACTAGCAGCTACGGCGCGTCCGAGCTAGGGGCATCACCAGCAGCAGCTGATGGGGCACGGGGCGCCAGCAGTGGCGTCGACGGCGGCGGCAGCGAGCGGAAGCCGACGCGGGCGCAGCTGCTGGTCCATGACGCCGGGTCGCTAGCCTCGGTCGTCAGCATCGGCAGCCGCAGCAGGGACCAGCAGCAGCAGATCAACAGCATCAATTTTGGCATGACGATGGACCACCTCGACTTCGACACGTACAACGACGACGACCCCGCCGCGGCTGGCGGACCAGCGGCTGGTGGGTTCGGTGCCGGTGGTTCCGAGGCGTGTCGCTCACGCTCGGGCTGCAGCAGCACGCCGCCGACCCGCACGGCGGCGTCAACATCGCGTTCGCGGGCGCTGCTCCGTCGGCGGCGCACGAGTTCTTGTTCATGGCAGGTGGCGGCGTCGGCGAGCAGCAGATGGTTGCGGGTGGAGCCCACGGTCAGTTCGCCGCTGCTGGCATGCAAGGCGACGGCGTGGCCTCCTCGCACTACCACCACCGGGGCCTCAGCGCCGCCACAGGGTTCCAGCTCCTCCACGACCTGGCCGGCTGATCGCTTTAGCATAGCAAAGGGATGGACCGCGCGCGATGATCCGAGCTGATCGATCCAGTGCTTCAATTTGCTTTCGAGGTTCACGCGCGCGGCGGTTTGACGGGGATGTGCCAACGGCAGCAGCTAGTGGATGGCATTGGCATGGGCGCATGCGCTTGCGCAGCTTGTGCGCTTTGGATTTTTGTAGGGTTTAGATTGCTCTCCCTTCAATTCTTGGCAGCGTGTCTCTGTCTATATGTGTGTATCGGTGCATCGCGCTTCGGTGATAGCTAGGCGGATTGCTATTGTTCGCCGTGGACGTGTCATGCTCCGCGACCTTACCACTGCATGCTCGCGCAAACACTCCTTATTCTTAGCATAAAATGTACTCTCTAGATCATTATTTAAAATTATTTGAAAAGTCATGTGAGTGAACATCGCTTTCTATTTCTTTATACCCTCCAACGGTTTTTCTATATCTAGTATTGGTAGAATACCCCGCGCGTTGCTTGGGGAATACGAGATATGTACTCTTAGAAATATTTCGTATGTGACAACTTGTGCACATTGCAACATTATTTTTTATAACTAAAATTGCTGCAAGTAATAGGAAAATGTAATGGTCAAACAAATATCATGATATATCTATATGCCATGTATATATTGCTACATATTGAAAATAGTAAGTATACTTAAAATGAGTTTGCACTTAGTGAGAATTGATTGGTAGCCTTTAGTGATATAGTATAAATAAACTGCACAATTTAATAGAAAGTGACACGACAAGAATATGCAAGGGCAAGATTGTCACCTATATAAGATAATAGTTTTGATTTAAAGAAGCACGAACCACAAACACATCAGAATATTAGTATTAGAAGAGGTGGAAGGGCATAAACATAATTTGGCATTTGTGTTTGGTATTCTCAAATTTTGCCAAAAAAAAACTCCAAAAAACTCTCTCCAACAGTTTGGCATTTGGAGTTGGCAATTTAGTGAGTGTTGGCAAATCAGGGCCGTTTACGCCGCATTTATGCGCCAAGCCTTCTGACGTTGGCATTCACCGCACATCCGTGCGTATTAGAAAAGGTGGAAGGGCATAAACATAATTTTGTTTCTACCTCGGGGTTCCCGAGGTAAGTTTTTAAGAGGTGGAGGGATATAAACATAATTTTGTTTCTTTTTTTTAGGGTTCCCGATGTAAACTAGATCCGAGTTTGGCAAATGAATTATGCCAAACTATTAGAGATGAACTCTTTTGGACTTGGCATGTGCATTTCAGATTTGGCAAATAGAGAAATTGCCAAACTAGTTTTGCCAAAGCCGTTGGAGATGCTCTAAATAATACGGAACAAATCCCCGCATGTTGCGTCCAATTCGCTTGATCTGCTAGCTAGCCTACGGTGCTAATAAATAAGGAAACAAGGCCTTGTTTAGATGGCTAAAATTTGAAACCGGATGTCACATCGTTATCTTTGTAGCATGTTTCGTTTGTTAGTGGTAAATATCATCCTATCATGGAGTAACTAGGCTCAAAAGAATCGTCTCGCAATGTATATCTAAACTGTGTAATTAGTTATTTTTTTTACCTACATTTAATACTCCAAATATATGTCTTTTGGTGTATTTAATGTGATGTGACGGAGAGAAAGTGGGAAAAAGGTTAGAAACTTTAACCATCTAAACAAGGCACAAGTCCGAGTCGATCTACTTGGTGAGCGGAGAGATGAGCGTGTACATGCGCTTAGGTGAAGACGCCCCACTCGGTGACTCAACATGGCCGCAGAGCATGCGTGTACCGTGACGTGGCCTTGAGATCGCTGGATGCTTCCGCCGCTGACGGGCCGAGGCAGCATCATGTGGAGACACTCTCCATCACTGCGGATGGGAACTAGCCCGCGGCGGACTGCAAGACCAAACGCGCATGGCGGTCGAATTGTCGACCGTGGAAAATTGGTATACTGGTGGGGGGTGACCGCTATATATAGGGAATTTAGGTGTATAGCCCCGAAAAAAAAGTTATTTAGATATTTGGCCCTTTTGCAAACAAATTTGGCACTATGACCTCAAACGAAATTTTATTTAGCTGTGTGGCCTTTCGTCGGTTCGGTTAGGTTTGAGGTTTAGTTTTGGTACTATAGGCTACGAGAAAAGACCAATTTACCCTTCTGTGTTCCAATCCCTAACCATGTTGCTTCTGTGTTCTAAATGGTGTATGTACGCATACTATCTAGGTCACGTATTTGAGTACCCATACATACTTCCAAATGTTTATTTTGTGTCGAATACACGCACTCATTTTAAAATAGTATGTACACTCTACCAAAACTATGGTAATATAAGCAAATGTACTCCTTCGAAAAATAAAGTATACACACGTACGGCTTTTCAGAATAGTATGCACGCATATATTCTACTCAAATAGCACTCGTTCAAAAACATGCGAACTTTTAGGACCTGGCATTCAAAACTAGCGAACTAATACTACGCCTGATAAGAACATGACACCTTCATATGACCATGGTTTATAAGGTGAGCTCGTGTCCACATTGGCATGTGACTTTTGTTACAACTCACTTGGTTCCACATGTACATTTCATTATTTGATTATAGGTATAAATGTGTAACAAGTCCGAGCTCATCAAAATTCAACTCTTAGTTCGTGGGTAGCCCAACAATGCTTCATTGGGAAGGTCATTAACTCATCCATTCGGAGTGCGATTGAGGTCAATGAGCACTTGATTAATGAACTTTCAAATAGATCCGATCCCACCTCAATATCATGTCGGCAAGGCCTTCAAATCATCGAGACATTCTCACGCTACTTACGCCCGAGCTATAACATCATCATGGGCTTATTATCCTTTATTGGGACCCGCCCAATTGGAAGGACACCCCCAAGGACATGGAGAACATCTTAGGGAAGCTATTGGACATCCTCCGCCTTGGCCACCACCTTAGGAGGTCGGCAAGGGCATCCCAAGCCAAGTTGGAGGCCCACTCCACGTCGAGTTCGAGTCCATCTCGGGCTCTTTGGACAGGCCAGTAGTGAAACGGATGCTCGTGTCGCACATGGACTCCGTTTTCAACGATCCATACATGGATGGAAAGATAATTTCATAAACTAACCAATGGATTAGGTTTGATCTCCAAATTATTTCAGAATCAATGGGAATCGCCGAAACAAGTTGATGTCCGGAATCTGTCAAGGCGCTGTGTCGTCGTCTTTTGGGCCGTTTGGGCCTTGTTACGTGTTAGGGGCTGCATAGGGACGTGAGTAGGGGGTCCTTGGATGACCCTTAGGTCATATATTCAGCGACCACCGCCTCCATTAGGTTTTGGGTTTTAGTTTAGATCAATCTGTCTTTGAACAGTCGTCGTTATTGGTTTGTGAAACCCCACATTCAAGATTTTAATCATACATCTACAATTGTCACTTTACTTGAGTTGCATATTACCTTGTTCTTTCTTGTGTTCTTTGATTCGCAGCAGGGGATTAGCCTTCTTGGTGAGGTTAAACCGGCTTGTGGCACGGTTGACAACTAGAGGAGACGTGGTGCTAAGGTTGCAGGGTTCAGGTCTTTGTGGTCTAAAGCCGGATCAGTGTGTCACTTCCAAACAAATCGATAGTTATCTTGAACCTGACGGAAGATCGGGAAACACATCCCCATTAATATTGGTCCCGACTCACGTATGTAGTTTGGTATGAGCTTTGTACGTAGAACCAAACGACTAGCGATGGCTAGTTTTAGCATGGGTCTACAAATACCTCAAGCTCTCTCCTTTGAGAGTCGCTAATTCTACCGATACACATAGACATTTTCGAGACTTATGAGCACTCCCAACACAACTTCGAAGTGACATTAATTTTATCTTTAGCGTGAAATCCAATTGGTGGGTTGCATGAGATTCAAAATAGTGAGCAAAAGAGAGCGACCCACTCTTCTTAAGCATTTGTGGCATTAATTCACATTTGTTACTCTTGGATCGTTGAACCTAGACGGCTTAGAGTCACCTGAGCAACCGAGGATTGTGGTGTCTTTGGCAAGTTTGTGAGGGCTTGATTTTGCCTCCGCAAAAGAAGAGAACAAGCCTAGTAGATCGAGGAGTGTGTTTCAAAAAAACCCGGCTAGATCGAGTAGACCTTTGTTGGATCACACACAACTTCCTCAATGGAGGTGTATGGCTCGTGTGGAGGCCTGAACTTTGGTGAAAGAAATTTCTATCTCTTTACATTTAAATTGCTATATTAATTTGTTTTTGTCTCGATCTATTCGAATTGTGTTTGTTTACCGTGGAAGAAATCACCATATTATATCTATCACAGAACCATTGCTTCAAGGACTGAAGTTGAATCGAAAAGGGAGGGATACGTGTTGAAAAAAAAAAAAAGAGAGGAATCCGGACTAGTCCGATCTACATATCGGACCATTCTAGTTTGGGTCACTAGAAACTAAAGTTCCTATATATTGTGTCCAATTATTTTGTGCAGATGTTTAGCTCCTAGGTTATTTAGCAAGTTTGAATACTTTGAGACAGTCGTTTGTTTGCTAGGCTCTTCTTGTTATAGTCGGGTTTATAGGATTTGGATGTATATAGTTTGCACATCCGTTGTTGTTTGAATTGGAAATATAAATCCACGCAAAGGAAGCCAGTTAATCGCCTCCACCGCACACAAGTGTATGGCGCGTGCATCGTGGGACGGCGCGGTGCGCAAGTATCGTGGTGACCGAACGGTCCTTACCAGGTCCCTTATCAGTTATGATCCAAGTCTTAACTGATGAGCTATGAATATGCTAACTTTAGGATCTTAATAGAAATGGTTGGCAAGTTAGTCACTACACAAAAACAGAGCAAAACACGCCATCACATTTGTAACATCACAAAACACAATAACCAAGCAAAAGACATATATAATAAGACTAGAACCAAAAAGGGACATGTATTATCTTACGTTACAAATTCTTGTGGGTCATTTTGTTTGCCAAGCTTGATAACTCTAAGCCTTTCTTATAACGTTCAATAAAATATTTGGGATTTATAACTTTTGTTGTACTTAAATCTTCTATAAGACGGCGTAGGTCACACAAAAAAAGCACTTGCTTCTCTCACCACCTGCATGCAAATTGTGAATAAATATTCTAAAATGTTTCTATTTATTTGTATTTGATATGAGTTTTGTATTTGATATGAGTGAAGATATTGAGTAAGAGACACACATTCTCTATAGTCATCCCTAAAACAAATATGAGACAAGTGGTTTTATAAATGAATAGCATTGGAATACAGAATTCGCATAACATCTGCATGTGGAGAGGAGAGGTTAATCATTGAAGAAAGTTAATTTCTAATTGAAAAAGATAGATAGAGAGGTTTATCGTTGAAGAAAGCTAATTTCTAATTGAGTATTAAGTATATTTTCCAATTAACACATTCACACCTTCTAGGCAACTCAGGGTCCTTTTAGGAAGGTACAGGTACAACTAGACTACTCTCACACGACGACTTGTGTTGTGCGGGGGTTCTGTTTCGAGAGTACGATGATTGGACACAATATATAGGAACTTCAAGGACAGGTGCGGGTGAGAAGAGAGGAAACAGAGCTAGCCGCTGGCTGATTATTTGGGCCGCATAGAGGGAATGGGAAAGTTTGTCCGTCTCAATTTGTGAGCAAACTTGATTTTACCTCCGCAAAAGAACAGAACAAGCCTACTGATTATTTGGGCCGCTGGGCTGATTATTTGGGCCACATAGAGGGCTGGTTATTTGGGCCGCATAGGGGTTGTGAGCACCTGACTGGCTGGGCTCCCTTGTCCCTCTCAATTTCTAATTTCTAGCACTTGTATATGTATATACTTTTGTACATGCTTACTTATACACATACTATGCTTTATGATTTTAATTTTTAGTGAAAATATTTCTATATGTGAAAATATTCCAAGAGATTCATAAGAGCAACTCAAGTGAATAATAAATATATGCTATGCACATAACACACGCAATGACTTAGGGTTGGACCCATAATTGAATTAGGTTTAATATGTCACTCGGCCACGCCAACATAATAACTATTCTACATGGCACTTCACCAACATATATTTTGTAGATTTTTTTATAAAAAACTAGAATGCTTAGATAAGGGGTTTTTTTTTGTGCATTATTAGAGCATCTCCAAACAGTTTGGTAAACCTACTTCCAATCTCCGAGCATTATCTTCAGATCGTAGAATATTAGGGAGTAGAGTAGGAGAATAGAGAGATTTTGTTTTGGAGGTCCTAGGTGGTGTTAGGTTCCGGGACTTGTTTTGTGTTGGAACTAAAAAAAAATCTTAAAAATCCCTAAGAAACCAAATGGCGGGGGACTTTTTACAAAAAAATCCTAGACGTACCTCTTTGAGGATATTTTCCTTGGAAACAAAATGCAATAATGGAATCTGTGCCAATCAATTTTGTTTAAGTTTGAACTATCCACAGATGTCGGGTAAGCCGAGAGGTGGAAGGGCATGGTGCTCACCTGAATTTTCATTCCACGGATCCTGGGTACGCCGGAAGGTGGAAGTGTGTGGCGCCAATCTAATTACAATTCTGAGAAGTATAGTGGGAGAGAGAGATTACAACAACAACAACACTTAAACAAACTCAAGGAGAAGTCTAACCCAAGCCGAAAAATGCCTGGCGAACATCGATTTCCAAACACTCTCTAGTGAAACAAAAGATGTTTCCATCGTTTTGTTCATGATTAGACTCGATGCTTTGTGCTCTACGAGGTTAGACATTATATAAACATTGGGATATATTATGCTTTCTTCCGTTAATTTTTTAAAAAAGTGCTCTCTCGGTATGGACTTGATCAACAAGACTAGGGCTGTGTGTGAGAAAGATCCAAAATAAGTGATGCAGCCATTGACCAGGACACAATGCAGGAACGAAATATATGCATGCAAACATGCCTCCGCAGCGCAGAGAACGTCTACCCACTCAATTACCATGCCCTCTTTTAGAAACTCATCAGCATCCACCATTGCGCGCGATTTGCTAGCCTCGACCCCATCCAGACTACGACGGCATTGGCATGAGGGGAGGAGGAGCTGGAGAGAAGCTCCACCACAAGGAGGCCAATGCCGCGCACGGCGCCGCCGGCGCTGCTGCGGTGGGGAAGGGGGCCGCTGCCAAGACATCTTTCCTCAACGGCCTCCTCCTCTACGTCGTCCTGCCGGTGCTGGTCCTGTACTTCGTCGTCATTGCCGCGTCGCAGTTCTACAACCCCCGGTGCTCGCCGGAGGGCCTGGCGACCCATTTCGTGGTGGCTAATAGCATCAACGTTTCGCTGAACGCTTCGTCGTCAACTCCGCCACCGGCTCCTGCGGCGGCGGCGGCTGACGGCCGAGGATGCGCCCACCGGGCTACGCCACATCGTGTTCGGCATCGGCGCGTCGGCGTCGCTGTGGGAGAGCCGGAAGGAGTACATCAAGCTGTGGTGGCGTCCCGGGCGGATGCGCGGCTTCGTGTGGATGGACAAGCCCGTGGGGAGTTCTACTCCAAGAGCTCCCGCACGGGGCTCCCCGCGATCATGGTGAGCTCCGACACGTCCAAGTTCCCCCTACACCCACGGCGCCGGTAGCCGGTCGGCGCTCCGGATCTCGCGCATCGTGTCGGAGACGTTCCGGCTGGGCCTCCCCGGCGTGCGGTGGTTCGTGATGGGCGACGACGACACGGTGTTCCTCCCCGAGAACCTGGTGCACGTGCTGTCCCAGTACGACCACCGGCAGCCGTACTACATCGGTTCGCCGTCGGAGAGCCACATCCAGAACCTCATCTTCTCGTACGGCATGGCGTTCGGCGGCGGCGGGTTCGCCATCAGCCGCGCGCTGGCGTCGGAGCTGGCGAAGATGCAGGACGGGTGCCTGCACCGGTACCCGGCGCTGTACGGCAGCGACGACCGCATCCACGCGTGCATGTCGGAGCTGGGCGTGCCCCTGACGCGGCACCCGGGGTTCCACCAGTGCGACCTGTGGGGCGACGTGCTGGGCCTGCTGGGCGCGCACCCCGTGGCTCCGCTGGTGACGCTGCACACCACCTCGACTTTTTGGAGCCGGTGTTCCCGACGACGCCGTCGCGCGCCGGGGCGCTGCGGCGGCTGTTCGACGGGCCCGTGCGGCTGGACTCGGCGGCGGTGGCGCAGCAGTCGGTGTGCTACGACCACGCGCACCAGTGGACGGTGTCCGTGTCGTGGGGTTCGCGGTGATGGTGGTGCGCGGGGTGCTGTCGCCGCGGGAGATGGAGACGCCCATGCGCAGCTTCCTCAACTGGTACAGGCGCGCCGACTACACGGCCTACTCGTTCAACACGCGGCCCGTGGCGCGGCAGCCGTGCCAGAAGCCGCACGTCTACTACATGCGCGGCACCCGGATGGATCGCCGCCGGAACGTGACGGTCACGGAGTACGAGCGCCACCGGGTGAAGCACCCGGGCTGCCGGTGGCGCATCGCCGACCCCAGCGCGCTGCTCGACAGCGTCGTCGTGCTCAAGAAGCCCGACCCGGACCTCTGGAAGAGGGTACGTGTTCTGGCGTCTGTTGTGGCTTCTGTTCTGGCTTCTCTTCTGGCAGTGCATGCCACCGTTCGTTATATATGTATATGACCTGTGCCTGTGCTGTGCAGTCGCCGAGGAGGAACTGCTGCAGGGTGTTGTCGTCGCCGAAGCAGGGGAACCGGTCGATGACCATCGACGTCGGTGTGTGCACGGACGGCGAGTTCGCCAAGGTTTAATTCATTCATAGGTAAGTGCCACTGCCACCCAATCTCGATCACAACTATGCTAATCCTAGTCATCCTGGATATATCTGGCCTAACATTCTGCATCTCTCGCAGACGCAGAGGGATGGATTAGGAGAGAGGGAAAGAGGAATTAGCGGCGGCAGAAGAGGTCCCGGCCGGAACGAAGGAACAGCAGGGAGAGATCAGAGAGCTAGCTAGCTAATTTTGGACCGACAAATAGTAATAGCTCACTAGTCTCAGCGTATGTATGTATGGAGCAGGTCGATCGTGTCCGAAACGTCACAGCAGCCCTGTGTCGACAAGTGCTCCCCCGGACCGTTTTCAGTGGAACGAGTCTGGATGGTGCTTAACTTCGTGCGTGTGTGTTTATTAGTGTTAATTAGTGAGCCGTCCTGTGTCTGTGTGCCGGATTCCGGGGACGGTCTGTGTTCAATTAGCAACCAGTTTGTGGAATGAAAACTCTACACGAAGCAGTTATATGACGAATTCGTTTTCAGCTACTGATGCAATGTGTTCCATACAGTAGTAACTCGTTGTCATTTGTCATTTGCCTGAAAAGTACGAGACGAATCTTTCGTTCTGGATTTAGTCTATGGTAGAATAATAATAGTTCAAATACAAACAAAAAGTCTTCTGATAATAAATTTAACCTAATATATTTCACCAATTCACCCCCTCACATCTCTGGCCGATTGCTCTGAGGTTTGAGCTAGGCCCAATTTAGTTGGGCGCGCCAGCCAGGAAAGGAAGAGAGAGGGGAGAAAGAGATTAGCGGCTGGGCTGGATTGTATTATTTTTGGCCCAATGCTAAGGTAGGGTATCCCCTAAAAAAATGATGATTTTCTTTAGCAGCTGTACATAAAATAAATTTCAGTTTGAACTGAATGCAGTTCAAATTTAAGCCTACTCAAACATCCATATTGTTCTAACTTAAATGCACGCTTTATAATAATATTATTACAATTGAATTTGAGTCGAGAAAGGAATGTTTAACCAACATTTATATGATTTCACACAAAGACACAACAAGTTTCAAAACTTCGAGATTAAACAAACGTGGTACAAATTACCTCATGCAGTCATATTGCACACCGTCTAAGGTATCGCATCATCCGTGTTACTCGATGCATTCAGAATTAATATTTCGCATGCTAGTTCGGTCCTTCACATTAGTGGAGCAGGCTCTGTCAACCGGTTTGTTTCGAGAAATTTCAATATCTGGGACTCAATTCGCGCACCTCTTAAGATTTAGGACTCGATTCGTCTGTCTTTCAAAAAAATAAGACTCGATGTACGAATTTCTTCAAGATTTAGAATTTCAGTCATTTTCACTTTTCCTTTAATGTTTTCACCTCTCCAGAGCACCTAAAAGGACCAAACTACCCCTAGCTGAACCTATTCATGTATGGGCCACCGTGCACAACGCCAAGAAGAAGAGGGTAAGAGGGGGTTGTCCATTCGCCTTTGGGGTTGGGGTCGTGGTGATCTCTCTGGTTCGATTCGGGGCGAGGTGTTCCTGGTTGGTTTTGATTTGATTTGATTCAGCCGCTTGTTGATCTGATCTGAGGTTTTTTTTTCGGGTGTGCTTTGCAGGGACTCAACGACAAAGTTGAAGCAGAGCAAGCGCGAGACACGCCGCGGGCAATTTCTGTCCGAGGGGCAAGGTCTGATCTCATGCCTGGTTTGTGCTATGTATTAATATGTGTTTGTGATTTGGGTGATTTCAGACTTTGTATTGGGGATTTGGCGGTGGCGTGTGTATGCGGGAGTTGAGCTCTCCATGCATCGGATCAAGGTTTCATAAAGTTGTGATCTGTTATGTGAGACGTTTTGATCTTCTTTGGGACATGGTTGTATGTGTGTTTTTTTTTTCAGGTTTAGCCAGGGGTAGTATGGTCCTTTTAGGTGGCCGTCCAACGATTAAAGAAAATGAGAAAATATGAGAAAAAATGTTGAAGTCCTAAATCTTACGAGGCCCCCAATTTTGAGTCCTAAATATTTAAATTTCTCGTTTGTTCCGACTGATTTCGGTTTCAGCTTATTCTCTCAAAAAAAAAAAAAAAGAAAACAACTATTGAATGAAACACTCAAAATCTCTATCAGCACAGCAGCACCATCGCCGCCCCGCCCCGCCTCCCTCCGTCGTTCCTGGCCGCCGGGCTTATTCTCCGCCGCCGGCTACGCGCGTGAGGAGGAGGGAGGACGCGCAGCGCGTTGATACATGGGCAGCGGCGTCTATCCCGCGTAAAAAGGGAGGAGCCGGTGAGATCTAATTTTTTCAGCCCCAGCCGCCGCTTCCTCTCCAGTCTCCACCGAGCGCGGCTCCTCGCGGCGGACTCCATCGAGCGCGGGCTCCTCCGCACGGACGCCGGCGTCGATCCAGTGGCACCCGTCTCCACCGCCGCGCCTTATGCCTCTCGACGCTCCTCCAGCACCGCGGCCATCCTCGCCGAACCCATCCCCGACGGCGGTGTACCGCGGCGGCTCCTCCACCTCGACGACAGTTGCCTGTGAAACTACACGCCCGCCCAAACTGCAGGTATGCGGGGGTGGTTTGCGGGGAGCCGGGGAGGAGCTGTTCCCTCTTTTTTTGAGGGATGGAGGGCTGGTTTTGAGGGGGGATGAGAAAAAAAAAATTATCATTGGGGATAGGATTGGGGGACTGTTGGAGCTTGCAAATCCCCCAAAGCGAAGCGTTGCCTCTTCGCATAGCACTTTAGCGCACTGAAACGTGTTCTTAGTGCCGCTTTTGGGAACCCTGATTTTCACTGAATTGTCTATCTTAGGCTGCAAGCGCTCTAAATTAGAAATAGCTGATTGTTCAGCGTCGATGAATGCTGTTTCTAACAAAATTAAGTTGCAGGACATTAAAGGTCTTGAGGCAGATAAACTGGACTGCAGGCTCTACGTAGGGAACCTGGACTTCAGGATATCAGAGTGAGCTTCTTGTTTCTTTGTATTTGCTTGTTGTTTTCAAGGTTTGTCCTTGTGTTCTGCAAATTAACATTGTTGTGATAATTTTTCAGGTCCAATGTGATCAAGATGTTTTCCCCCTTTGGAAAGATTACAGCTGAGGATTTCCTGTGCCACAGACGCGGTCCAAAGAGAGGCGAACCCCGGGGCTTTGCCTTTGTTCAATACACCACTAAAGAGGTAATTGTAGTATACATCTCTTCTGGCAAATGACAGTTGGTTATGGTATTCTTGATTCTCATCTTTGCCACCTGAAGTAAGCATGCAGGAAGCTCAGTTAGCAAAGGAGAAGATGAATGGGAAGTTAGTCTGTGGACGCCCACTGGTGGTTCACCTTGCCAGTGAGAAAAGTTCTCTAGACCCTTCAAGTTCACATAGAGCAGCCAAAGACAAGAAACTGGCGGGTTGTTCTGGAGGCAAATCACAATATACTGATCGAGCTGCAAAGATAGCTGCTATAAAAAACAAGTTAAAATCTCTGGAGGAAGGGGGATGTAGCACAAAAAGACCAAGACTTAATCCAGACAACTTGACAGGAATCAGGGAACAGTCTCATAAGAAGTTTTGAAGCGGGGATGTTTTCGTTCTTCGGAACGTTGAGTGCTTGTGCCCTCTCATACTGGTGACACTTTCTAAAGCTGTTACTATTATTCTATAATTCTAGCTTTAGTTAGTCAAGTCACAAGTGTAGCGTTTCACAGTGCATCAAATATGTACAATAGTTTGTACCAATCTTTTTTTTCCTGAATGAATTTTCCTTTTTGATGATGGGGAATCATTGTGACTACATACTGTCCTGTTATTGACAACATACTGTCAATGTGCCCCTACTGAACATATGTTTCTTCAACTTAATTGTGCTGCATTAGTTTATCCACCTGTACTGAAAACATTGATCTCACTTCTCTAGAAATACATATTGTGTGTATAAAATCATGTTATTTTTACTATTCTGTATTTAAACTGGACACCAACATTTGGGAAACTTTATTTTCCCTTTTGTTCTGTTTTGAAATATTCAATTCCTGTTAATGAAATATTATATTATTATTTTGTCTGTCATTCCACATAATGCATTATGATTCTACGGGTAGGCCTCTAGGGCTTTATGTGCTTTCATGGTTTTGTAAGAATATTCTTGCACAGTATAGTTTTGTGAGAAGGTAGTTCAGCTGCGCATGTCTACCTGCAAGTAGAACAAAACCCCACAATGATAACCTGAAAACATAACAGCATCCAGCAAAGGTCGAGTAATCATTTGCTTTCGCCATGGCCTGTCGTTACTATAGTTCCTGACATGCATTAATTGCTCTGAGTTCCATCGAATCAGTCTTAGTACTTGCTCAATGATAGTATGTGGGTCCATATTGAAAGGAAATCAGATTTATATCATCTGTCTGGTTCAAACATAGAATTGTTCTTGTTCTTTAGTTCTTTTTCTATATATGAGTGGAGCACCCTTAGGTGAAATCTCATTTATTAGTCTATTGGAATCTTAGTTTTTTTTTTTTTTCTTTTTTGAAGCATGTAGGTACATATGTCTGATTGTAAGTGTATATTGTTTTGACCATTGAGACATTATATCACTTTGACCATTAATTTTTGGTATTATGTATATCACTTTGATCATTGATATTTAAAAACCATTAGAGTTGTACATTATTGAATAGTCATGCCAATTGCATATTATTAATCTAATTTATTTTCTGTAAACTGATACTTGGAAGTCCAAACCAAAAATGTGATGACTTGCATTTGCGATTGGATGAAGTAATTTAAATTATCCTTTGGCTATGTACTCTGGGTGTTGTTTGTTATGGATATAATCATGCCATCATTGACATCCGTATGTTGTCTGGGGGTCATATTCTGAATGATGATGCATAGTTCTGAGTGAAGGGTCAACAAATCTATAGACTATAGTCCTAAAATCTAGGATTTTAGAAAAAAATTGACATGTTGTTGCTCTGCCTGATCTGTTCGAAGTTTTGGAGCAAGGACCAGCAAATCACTGACAAAATCAGGTCATTCATGTCTCCACCTGGAAAAGCTGTCATTTCTGCATTGCCCATCATAAAATAATTAGACAGCTAATTGTGTACTGTGAATACCATTTCGAGTTTTATGACATCATGCCTCTGTTCCGCTAGGGCGGCGCCAGCGCGCTTAAGCGCTAGTCGGAGGGTCCCCGCCTCGCCTATGGGGGTAGGCGGAACCCTAGGCGGGCTGGGTCACCGTGAGGGAGGAGCAGCGGCGGCAGCCGATGAGAGAAGGAGGCGGGCGGCGGCGGGCGCGCGAGCCCGGGGGCGAGGAGAGGCGGGCGGCAGGGCGGCGAAGCAGGGGGCGAGGAGAGAGGGGCGGCGGGCGGGCGACACGGGAGCAGGGGCGAGGAGTGGCGGGCGCCGAGGGGCGCGGAAGCAAGGGGAGAGGAGAGACGGGCGACGCGGGAGCAGCGGATGGAGGAGAGGCGGGCGGCTGGAGCGCGTGAGCAGGGGATGAGAAGGGATGTGGTTATGATATGGGCTTGGGCTGTTTATGGGCCTTTCTATACAACTCTTGGCCTACATGTGTCCAGTTTTTCTTTTTCTTAATACACTTTTACTGTAAAATATGAATGGATTTAAAACGCCTAGGAGCGCCTAGGCTCCGCTTACTCCCGACTAGGCTCTAGGCTGTGGGTCACCGCCTAGATTCCGCCTAGCGCCTAGCCGAACATGGCATCATGCACATCTTTACCATGCATTGAATTGTTGACTTTGCTCGATAATCAGTAGGAACATCCAAACAAACTGATTTTGCTGCAACTTTAGCTAGTTGCTAGTTAGCTACAACTAAACAAAGTTAGAATCTCTTGAGGAAGAGGGTTTTAATGTAAAAGGAAAGGACCAAGTCTTACACCGAATGGCTTGACAGACACCAGGCGACACACATCAGTTTTCTTTTTCATTCATTGAAATGCTGAGAGCTCCTTGTCATGCTGGTGACACTCCTAAAGCAGCTACCATTCTATAATTTTAGTTTTAGAGAGTTAGTCAAGTCACATGTGTAAAATTCCTCGCAGGTCTCATATTTTATTACAGTCTCTGCATGTTACCTGTTTCTCTTGAAAAGCATTGTGACAATATGTTGCCATGGCAGTTGGCGTAGATAATGTGCTGATCTGAGTTCTAGTTCATTGCTACTGTTTACAAGCTACATTGCTACTGTTATACAAACACAAATGTGTGCTTGCATCAGTCAGTAATTCAATATCAGTGAAATCCTCGCATTTACGCAGCGCATCACTGCTATAATGTCAAGCAGAATCCATGACAAATTCCATATTACTTCCTGAAATTTGAACAGTGTCTAGTGAAGCTCAACTAACCATTTTCCTTCATACTGTCCTATTTGTGCTACAGTCCTGATATATACTAGTATATCTTCTGAATTGTACTGAATTGATTTTGGCACTTGCTCAGTTACAAAATTTGACATCTATGATATAGGGAAATATTCAACTTTTCATATACATCGTATGTCTTGTTTCAAATAGAAAATATCCATGGTTCTTTGTATGCATGTTTGTAGTAGAATTAGGTGAAATCTCATATGTGTCCAATTTTTATCTTACAAACTGAGGCTTGTCACCTCTTCTGTAATCCTGAAGGTCCATTTATTTGAAACTTCCTGGTACAGTTTAACTGCTGCTACCTCAGATTGCAAATATAGCTATATAATAAGTTGCTTTGAACAACTACTTTTTTAGTAATATGCTTTTATAAATCACAAAATTGTTACATTATTGGAATACTTTTAATGAGAATTGAAGCCATGACAAAATCACATTATGAACTAAACTAGATGTTCTATAAAGTGACTACTTGGTATTAGTAGTGCATGCCCAAAATGTTGATCTGGTTCTGTTATATTTGTATTTGGGTGGAGTGGTTTAGACTATCTGTTGTTCCAGTTTCTGTTTGATATGGTTATAATGGTAATGATGTGATCATTGACATCCATGGGTTGTCCAGGGTCATGTTCTTAATGATGATGTGTTCTTTGAGTGAAGGACTGAAGGGGCTCCAGACCTGTGTTACTGGGGACTGGTGGGGGCAAAAATTGTACTATGATGTTTGATAAAGTACAATCAGAAGTTTAGAATCTGTCATATTATGGTCGACAGTAGTTGATGCATAGTTGCCCTGTCTAATCTGTTCCTAAGTTTTGGAACAAAGATCAGAAGATCAATGACAACACAGCAGCAATGTCATTCATGTCTATACCTGGCAAAGCTGTCTTGTGTGCATCGACTGGCATGAAATCATTAAGATAGCTACTGTGTCTTGTGCGTCTCATTTAAAGTTGGTTTTATGATATCATGCACACCTTTATAGTAAACATAGAGGTCATTGGTCCTTAATATCAAGAGTGTTTTTTAATCAACTGGGATGCTTATAGTAAACATAAAGTGACCTAGACATTAGCTACCAGAGTAGGCAACTGGGATGCTGATAAGAGTTTCTGGCATTGCCCAAGGGTTAAGGGTGTAGAAACTTTAAGTTTAAGAAAGGAATATTGGAAGTAAACCATTGTCGAGTAGATTCTATTCATTTCCATGTGGTTTCGAACTTTCAATGCTTCATTTACGGGAAATACAGTTGTTTTGATTAAGAGACTGACTGTATGATCTTGCTTATGCTCAGCACATGTAAGTGAACAAGAAACTCATCTGCAGCTAAGACCACACCATGTGCCTACTTGGTGAGTCAAGACCGGTGCTTGATTTGTGCGCCACTAGCTAAACCTTATTGTATTATGTTAGACAGTTAGAGCATATCATGTTAACTTTGAGGTCTAGACCAGAGACCTACTGGGTGCTGTAGCTCCATGTCGTTATTGCAGTTCCCTTGGCTGCTTACAGAGACCACTGTCCCCTGTTCAAGGGTCTTGAACCCTGTCTCCCTTGGCCAGGTTCACGGAACTCTATTTTGATCTTCCCTTGAGAATCTGAACTTGTTTCCCCAGTCAGCTTACACTGCTCCTACTCCATGGTTTGAATATTGCAGGTGTGGCTCACAAATCGGGCGACACGACGACGAAAACCGCATAAAAAGATGCAGCGGCTTGAAGAGACCGTCTTCTTCCTTGGCATGTGAGGACCACGGATCTTGCTCGATGCTGCTGCCTCCAACCATAGATTATCTAATCTTCCCTGATGAATTGTTAGATCTGTGATGTGATCAAGGCCGACGAGCGAGCGTTGTTTCGTGTTGGTGTGGGAGCCGGGAGGCTGGCATGTAGATGTAGGACCTGGACCTGGCACTGGCATGGGTTGGATGCTGCCTGCTGAAATGCTGCCCCCGTGTTTTGTCAGGATTATCTCACCCACCCGACTAATCCCGTATTATTGCTGCCAACATTGATGACCTTGTCTCTGACACCGCACTGCTTATTGGTAGTAATCTAGTACACAGTTTTGTCACTTGTCTGGCGCTCTGCCTCTGGTCCAGCTCCAGCTCGACAACATACCAACCATGCTATTCATCTTGCAACAACTGAGCCGAGCCGTGATCTGTGTCAGCCCGTGAATCTTCAGCCTGGCATCGGCGAATGCCCAAGTATTTTCCCAACTTTTACAATTTACATGAAATGGATGAAATTGTTCGATTGCTGAAGAAATCACATGGCCACAATGTACCTGAGGTCTGGGACCGTGAAAGGCACACTGTTTGGAAGAGCAAGGGGACGCGGGGAGACAGCGTGGACATGGCACCAAACGCCTTGTCCCCAGACGTTTACTTGTTTGTTCTCACTCACCAGCTCGCGCCCCCACACCACACCGATCGATCGGCGACCCGCCTGCCCTGCCCCTATATCATCCTCGTCGCCCCACTTCACTTGCCGCTCGCCTCGCTTCATCTCGCGGCTCGATCACACCCTCATCCTACACGAACCAACCAGAGCTTCTCTTGCTCGCCTTGCCCGCCGTGCGCGCACTTGTCTCAGCTCTCATGGAGGACTCCTCGCCGTCTCGCAGCGACAGCTTCTCCCGTGGGGATGGCCCAGGTGCAAGCCGCGGTCGTTCGAGCCCCTCGACGTCGTCGATGCCGCCGCCCTCGGCGAATCTTTTAGCAGCTCCACCACCGCGTCCTTCATTGACATGGACCCCGAGGACCTGTTCTCGATGCGGTGGACGACGTCGGCGGAAGACGGATTTCACTTCGGCCTGCCGCCGCGCGCGTGCTCCCCGCTGCTGGCCAGCGCCGCCGGCCTCGCGATCTTCGCCGACGACAGCAGCCTCCTCCTTCCCTGCGATGGCGGCGCCCGTGACGTTACTGGCGACGCGTCGTCGGCGTGCTCGTCGCCGGCGGCGTTCCACACGGCGCACAGCACGCCGGCGTCCGTGATCAGCTCCGCCTCGCGGCGCCGCCCAGGCGCAGGCGGTGCCAATGCCAACAAGCCGCTTCTGGCGACGCGGAGGATTCTGGTCAGGTACCTGCGCTTCCTCGTGCCCCTGTGCCGCAAGGCGAGGGCGCTGCGGCTGCCGGTGCCAGTGCCAGGGCGGGTGTTCTCCGAGCCACGCACCTGCAGAGCGGTGGCCATGGCCACCACCCCAGCGCGCCGGTCGACGTCCAGCGCCTCGTCTGCCTCCGCGGCGGAGCACTGGTGCCACGGCAACGCCGACGTCGACGTGCGCGACGCCATCCTCCACTGCAAGAAGTCCTTGCTGACCGCTCGCACCGAATGCTGAAACACCACAAGCAAGAATGGGCTCTTGCAACGCAACAACACTTTTGGCCGGCGAAGTGATAAGATTCAAGAGGAAGGAAGATGGATATAATATTTCGATCATCTAGTCGTTTGTTTTTTTTTCTTCACGTATTTGGTTTCGCGTACGTGTATGTACAGTGGTGAGGAATTGTGCCCATGGGAATTTGATCTTGTGAGGCGATTTACTACTCCGTACCCCTTGTACGGTAGAGCCGTACAATATATTAGGTGATTAACAACACAAATTCAGCTACTATCTGTTGTATAAACATCTCATCTGTTGTAACAAACCAAACCCTTGTGTTTACTTTTTCCCTGGCATGAAGCTGATGAGCAGAACGTGGCATCTCACATTTCCATTGCCGCAACCATTAAAAAACATTTAACAACAATAAGATATGCTTGAGGGGTCAGGTCTAACACGTTTGTACATCTCCAAGTTCTCAGCTCCGAAAGCAAAATTCTATTGCCGACAAATGTTTCCTGTTTGGGAAATGAATCATCAAAGGGCCTCAGGATTGGAGAACATCTCAAACGCTACTGTATACTCTCTCTGTCTTAAAATACTTGAACTTAGCGTTCAAATTTAGGCACAAAATACTTGTCATTCTCGGTCCTACGTCTCAATGCACATTTCTCTTTTGTAGTGCACATTTTTTTTTTTTTTTCAATAGTACATCTCTATCTTTATTTATCTCTATCTCTCTCCTTGTTTTGGGAGCGTTCCGCTAGGCGGGCGCTAACAGTATGCATCACGAAAAAATTTAAAAAAATAGGCTAAGATTTCCCTTTCGACTTCGGTCAAAAAAAAAGTATATCTCTTTATTTATCTCTATCTCTCTCCTTGTTTTGTGTAGTGTGTACAATACACATTTCATCATTTCTTAATTCTTGTTTCCGAACCTAAATAACCTCTCTCCCCTTGTTTTTTTTAAAATTATACAAGATTGGGGGACATTAACGCAGCCTTCCCTCAACACGCATTGAGCACTCACCCCTATAAACACACGCAAGTATAAAAAGCCTACCCCTATGAGCACCTTCAAAGGACCGAGCCGACCAATCGTGAAATTCATGAAGTCATCACAGTCACCGCGCCTATTTGACGCGGGCGCCGCCTACCATCTTAATGCATAACGGAGCAAAAAATTAGTGTGTAAAATAAATTTCATTATAATTAATTCTTGTTTCTGCGATTTGAACCCCCCACCCCTTTTTTTTTTTTTTTGAGACCCCAATCAATGTCCTTTGTCATTAACTCACCCAGCCCTGACCTCCCTCCCCCTTGTTTCCCGTACACTATACATTTTTCGCTTGACCTAGGTGGTACTCTATCCGTTTCAAATTATAAGTTATTCTAACTTTCTTTTTAGGAATATTGATTTTGCTATGCACGAGGCTTTGTCTAGATGTGTAATAAAATCAATGCATCTCTAGAACAACTCATTTGAGGAGGCATGTTTCTTCTATCTAAAATAAAAGAATGCAGTTAACAAACTGTTTTTTTTTCTTTTTTTATTTCTTTTATTATGTGTGGAATATTTTTGTATTTGTAGAATCAGTTTTTTTACATCCTCATTCCAAATTGTAAGTCATTCTAAAAAATTGGAGAGTCAAACATTTCAAATTTGACCAAAATTCTAAAGAAAACTACAAATATTTGTCATCAAATAGAAATATAATGAAAATAATGTATCTCTAGAACAACTCATTTGAGGAGGCATGTTTCTTCTATCTAAAATAAAAGAATGCAGTTAACAAACTATTTCTTTATCTTTTTTAATTTCTTTTATTATGTGTGTAATATTTTTGTATTTGTAGAATCAACTTTTTTTTTTACATCCTCCATTCCAAATTGTAAGTCATTCTAAAAATTTTGGAGAGTCAAACATTTCAAATTTGACCAAAATTCTAAAGAAAACTACAAATATTTGTGACATCAAATAGATATATAATGAAAATAATGTATCTCTAGAACAACTCATTTGAGGAGGCATGTTTCTTCTATCTAAAATAAAAAGAATGCAGTTAACAAAATATTTCTTTATCTTTTTAATTTCTTTTTATTATGTGTGGAATATTTTTGTATTTGTAGAATCAGTTTTTTTTTACATCCTCCATTCCAAATTGTAAATCATTCTAAAAATTTTGGAGAGTCAAACATTTCAAATTTGACTAAAATTCTAAAGAAAACTACAAATATTTGTGACATCAAATAGATATATAATGAAAATATAATTTATGAAAAATCTAATGATACTAATTGGCATCATGAATGTTATTATCTTGTCATATAAATGTGGTCAAACTTGAGAAGCTTTGACTCTTCAAGATTTTTCAAATAAGGTTTGGTTCTCCAAAATTCTTGAAACGACTTACAATTGTAATGTTCCGACTTAAAAGAATGAGAACAGTTCAAGCGGTATAAATATTTGCTGTGCGCGTAAAAATGATGTTTGAAATCCAGGAGCGCCTACGCGCGCTACGTGAAACAGAAAATTGTCCTACCAAACGGAAAAGATATTTTTCTAACTCCCCCAACATTTTCTGTCGAGCTTTTCAACGTTGATTTCAAAAGGAACGTTGAGTGTTCAAAGACAATTGGCAGCAGCAGCAGCGTTGCTTCACTTGGCAACGTTCTCGATGATGCTACTACCTAGCTAAAACCTAGGAGCACATGCTTATTACCTGCCAGATGAGCTCCTGATTTTTCTCACCCAACGCTCATCAGCTCAAAGAAAATATATCCTGCCCGGCAATCTACCTACCACAACCTACGAGTGAGTTACAACAAATATAGTAGATGTGATGCGAATCAACCTGCTAGTGGGCTCAAATCCAACCTGTAACCAATCCAATCCATACAACATTTGACAAAAAAAAAACCCACCCCAAACCAACCCATTGTCTCTAGAAACCAAACTCCCCAGCCCGTTCCATTCAACCCACTAGAAACCATGCTAACCCATGGTTTGAACCCACGAGCTGCTGGTGTCTGTCACTGCATCAACGATGGATGAGATGAGAAGCAAAAACGAGATTTGGTGATCGTCATGGGAAGGTGTGTCCTGACGGTAACGTGGGAGGACTTTGTGGAGGCTAAGAGAGTGAACACTAGTGTGCCGATATCGATGCTGATCCGTGTACGCTGATGGGCACTGATCGATGCCTGCATCTACGTGAGGTAGCTTGGCAGGCAGCCGATGGCCGGTCACCTATCACCAGTTCGCCGCTCACTGCCTGGCCGCACTCGCACAAGTATCTGCCTGGCTGCGTGGCGGAAATCATTGTGCTGGTCGGAGCAGGGGGCATCCATCCACCCTAACGCGTGTCAATCTGCTTATCGATCTGCACCAGCGCCAATGTACCACGCCGGCCGGACACCTCCGGTCGGTCCTGCCGTGCACTGCCGCTGCACAGCACAACGTTGTCGTCGCAGGTATGGACATGCGCTGGTGTGCAGTGAAACCGCATTATCTCCGGCATGAGAGGACGTGCAAGTGCAAACGGGGGCGTTCACTGTACCGTTGGCAGCCGGCCTTAATCTTCATGAACAGCCGGCCGATGTGACGAGTCGCCGGCCGCGCGGATGGGAGCTGGCTGGGTTCGTTGTCGTATCGCCCCGGCCGGTTCCCGACCGGCGATCGTTCTCGATGATCGTCGAAAAGAGCGGGACACGTACGCAACCAGCCTGCCAGTGGCAGTGGGCAGTGCTCGCTCTCGCCTCTCCAACTCCCCGGCCGTTTCCATGGAGATGTGAGATGGTGCCATGCGTATCGTATCGGCATACGGACGTACTCCCCGGCCGTTTCCATGGAGTACCTTATCACGTTCGAGGTCGGCCGGATCGTGTCGTCGTGAACGGCCAAAAGATGCGGACAGGACAGGGATCGATGGCACCAGTGGCGCGCGCGGGGACGACGACGTGGGCGATACGGCTCGGGTACGGTGGCCCTGCCCGAGGGTCCGGCGTGTATGGTCGTTGGGGCGGCGGTCGTTCGTTGGCCCCGGGTCTCCGGGACCGCGCAGGCATGGATGGCGACACCTTTCATTCACGGGGCGAGCAGGGCTCCGGTGCCGGAGCACGGAGACAGAGCCATGCGCGTGAGCCTCGGGACCTGACCGCGCCGAGCCTTGGTCCCACTGTCCCCACTGGTTTAGGCCCTAGCCTGATCAATTGTTTGTGCTGCTGGGCTTGACGCGGGCCGCGGCCTGAATGCAGGGAGGTTGAAGGGGGAGCGTGGACGTGCTCCAGCTTTCAACGGAAACAGGCTTCTCTCATGATGCCGATGGGCTAGCTAGACCTTAGTAATTTTTTTTTTTTTTTGCGTTCAAAAAACCTCAGTATTTTTTTTTTTTTTTTTTGAGACCTTAGTATTTATTTTATTTTTTGCGTTCAAAAAGACCTAAATAGTATTTTTTTTGCGTTCAAAAAAAGACCTTAGTATTTTTTTCGGAACGAATCAAAATGGAAAAAATCGCGTCCACCACGGTGACACCGTCACACCGATCACGCATTTTTAAGGCAACCATTTCAATTTTCAATGAAAAGGGATCGTACGGGGAATACAAACATTCAGCTAAAAACATCTAGCGAACGTTTCCTTGAAGCTGAGCCGACTGAAAGAGACACAATCCATTCATAGTTTTACCAAATACAATTAGATTGGGAGATACTAACTTTTTTTTTTTGACAGAACTGGAGGGGCGGCCCCTACAGGAGAATTTTATTAAACCAAATAAACGTTACACAAGGGATTAAAAAACCGGAAAATTTAAGAAACAGAGAAAGAGATAAAAGAAAATAAAACTAAAGACCCGGATCAAGTCAATTCTAGCGATTGCAACCATTGTTCAAAAACCGTAGTCGAGCTGGACTTGACTCGTTGAGCCTCAAGGCTTAATTCATTAAAGAAATTTCTTTTGCAATCACATCAGGGCAATTTCAAAGATTAGGGCATTTCGAGCGGCCTAGATTGTCCAGCACATCAGAATGTGGGTTTTTCATGAAAAAGTGAGTTTGGAGCTGAAGTCTCATGGCATCAAGGTTGATAAGAACCCCACCATTGATAACTGTCAAGTTGATTAAGCTCCAACATTGCTGAGCAAAGAGCAGTGAAAAAAGAGATGGTCCACTGTTTCCTCCATATTCTGATTGCAAAGCACGCAACTATAACTAGGGAGCACCATGTTCCTCCTCCTGAGGATGCTTCTAGAACTCAATCTATCATTGATGAGAAGCCATGCAAATACATTGTGCTTAGGTTGGCAAAAGCACTTCCATAGCCATCTGGTGGATGGATAGGTTGGGGAATGTCCAACAAGGGTCGTGTATACTCTTGAGGTGGAGAATTTGGGAGCTCCTCCAAAATAGACTCACCCATCTCTTTCATTGACTAATTTGATGCATGGATGGTGAAAGTGTCTTGCATTATCTGAATGATAGAATGCATCTACCATTGAAGGCCCTGTTGTGATAAGGGCAAGTTACAAATGTCGAGACCAGCGTCGGGGAAGAGCTCTCCATCTCCATACGCTTCAAAGACATTGAATATCGGGCAAGGAAGATACTAACTCCCTAGACCATCTGCAAGCTTGCATCAAATTTATCTCTATTTCCCCATGGCGTCTTACGTTATGTGTTGTTCAATATGGGTCCACATTTGTCATCAAGCCAAAAATATTTATCCAATAAAACAAGCACCATGTAGCAGGATGTAATCTTGGTAATTTAAGTTTAAATAGATCTAACTCCCTTGCCCATCTGCAAGGACCAAACTGCCTAAAATATGATAGCCAAAAAATGCAACACATCTAAAATTTTAAATAGATCACAAAAGGACTGCCAAAACATGATAAACAAACTTTCCTTTTGAGGACCCACAATGAGGACACATACCTTCAAACTTCTATGTGCCCTTTCATCAAATTTTCTTTTAACCGGACACAAAATTATGAATAACATAAAAACATACCAAAAAACACTTTCACTTTGGGAGGGACTTTTAGTTTCCAAAGTCCTTTCCAAAACATATTATCCTCACTTGCTGAAATTTGCAACATTTGTTTTGTTCATTTCCACCATACGCATGGAGAAGGACATTAAATCTAAATGCAGATTTGATAGAAACACTCCATTCTTCTCTGGACTCCATGCCCACAAATTCTCATTTAGTTTTCCAAGTGGAATTTTTTATATTTCTTTTGCATCGACCTCTAAAAATTATGATTCAAAACTTGTGTATTCCGGTAGAACAAGTGAGGAGTTCCTAGAGAGGTTGTGGAAGTTGTAAAACTTTTTGTAACATTCGGCAAAAAGCTTTTTGCAGCCCTTCGAAAAATTTTAGGGAACCAAGTATTGTGATTGATTCATCCATTTTTTGAAGGTCTAGTTGTTTCTCATCTTCTTTAGATTCCCAAGCTTACAACGGACATGACTATCATGAAGAATGATTCCTATTGTTTCCCATTCTCTAGATTCCCAAACTTGCAATGAGCATGGTTATTTCCATGAAGAATGGTAGGTTGTGCTAACAGCTGGCAAGACATTGTGTTTTAAAATTGAAGAACCAAGCAAGTGCTATGTTGTTTGTCCGTTTTTCAAAGATCCTACTGTTTCTCATCTTTTAAATTTTTCAGCTTGAAATCAACACGATTTCCATGAAGAAGAATGGTAGGTTTCGCTTGCCCATGGCAAAAGATACTCAGGACATGAGGGAGGCTCTGTGAATCATCCTAGTGTGGATATTTATTCTTTGCTAGCATCAGCGGGCAAACAAGCAAAAGAACAGAAGGTGATCAGTTGAAAGGATCTAGGGATGACTTAGGGGGGTTAAAAATCAATTAAAAAATCCTTCAAAGACAAAACACTAGGCCAAGTGATGATTAGTAATAGAGACAATCCTAGTAGTCACTATATATAACCCTAACATATTCACTTTATTATTGCAAGCTCGATCTCCTATATAATTCTAGTAGCAAGTTTATCTATTCCAACTAAACCAAACAAGCTACTCGAAACTAGGAGTACTAGTGTACTACTACTAACCAAGCTACACAAGTAGGAAAATGAGCAAACTACTTTTGTACTTGGCTATAGAGAACTACAACTACACACTACAACTACACAAGCACATGTAAGAAAGTAAATAAAGTGTAGTAATAGACCAAACCAACGAGGACAAGTGACACAAGATTTTTATCCCGAGATTCAGGTTGCTTGCAATCAACTTAATCCTCGCGATGCGCATCCAATTAGATTACCGCTTCACTAGACTCATAAGCACACAAACTTAGCCCCTACAACATAGGCACTAGTGTGGAAGTTGGTGGATCACCAAGGACCTCTCTAAGCCTCTTGATTCTAGTAGAATTGCTCTTTGCAAAACTCTTGCAAGGGATGAGCACAAAACCTCTCATAATGCCACCACCAAAGTCTCAACGAAAGCGGTGCACGATCCATCACAACACCAAGCCATCTAAGTTTTGGTATTCAGCAAGAGCAACAGAATTTCGCTGCCAATACTATCCCGAAGTGGCACTAGGCGCAAACTCTCAATGCAAAGCACTATATAATCCTCTCTCCAATCCCACATAAATGCAATATCTAGCAAAGCAAGTGAGTGAACTGTGTTTCTCAAGCTCTAAGTATGCAGGAATATCAACTAAGGATGCCAAAAGATCTCACAAGGCCCACCAACCATGTATGTAGCCCCAATGACTTCAACTAGCCGAAATCACAAAAAACTCAAATGACCACCTTTTGAAAAAACAATGTTCATCATTTGTTCTCAATGCCTTAAACCGTTTGGCCCCCCCTCTAAGCCTTAGCAGCTAAAGGTAAAAAAAAAAAACATGTGGCTAACACAAGGATACCGTCCCGAGTGTGTGTGGAGCTAAAACCCTTAGTCTCTCCTCATGGAGACACCCTTAGTCTAACTCTAAACACTTAGATAACATTAAAGGCTTAGAGCTCCCTCTTAATAGCATGACTATCTATCCTAAACCCGACCATGCACTCTATTTCATCTCGACGATAAAAGTAGAACTCCTATATATATATAATACATTTGCCTTCATTTGCCCATTTCATGGTTGAGCATCTTCTCTCCATGGTTGAGCAATTGGACCCTAACTTAATCGCGTGATTATCATCTCAAAATTGCCATTTGTTAGCATGACAATTAAAAAATTCCACAAGGAAGTTGGTGGACCCTAGCTATAATCCTAAGGTAACTTATTGAAAGTCATTAGTCCATATCTTATCTTATGAGTTGTCACTCAAAACCAAAATTTTTATTGATGTCCTCTTCCTCATTATTTGGACACATGGCATAATTCACATCTTTCACAAGAAGATTTGTCTCCTAACCAACCATGTAAAGAATTTGATTCCATTTGCACACCTTGTTTTCCAAATTCGGGAAAAGATCGGGTGTGTGTCCATGTTTTGGAAAAGCCAGTTTGTACATTTTGCTGGATGTATAAGTGGCATTCCCACTAGATAAAATAAAACTCCATTTTCGTCATTGATGCTGGCCTGGAGTAAGTAGGCTACACAGTTCACAAGACAGTACAAAGCCTCATGGAATACCCCATATTTTTCCATTAGTGAGCACGGTCGAAAGCAATAGAAACCCATTAAGCCAGCCCATCACGGCATCAGCTCGCGTAGCTCTTGGCTCTACTCCTACTCGCTCGCATTGGCTGCCGCAGAAGGAGAGGACGGAAGTAGGCAAACAGCGGAGGCGGCGGCGGCGGCGGCCAGCGGCGCGGCGTCACGTAGCCTCCCCCTCGGTCCTCCCCAGCTCTCCCCCCTCGCCCCCTCGGTCCAGCGCCCTGCACGGCTGCGGGACCTGCGCCCAGCCCTAGCGGCCGACGCCGGGCGGCAGCGGCGACGCCGCGACGGCGGGGGTTCTCTGCAGGCTGCAGCAGAGCAGCAGCACCCTCTTGCGGTCCGGCCCTTACCCTAGGCCCCCTCCGGCCCTCCCAGTCCCAGCTCGAGCTCCGACTTGAGGGTCGAAGAAAGGTGAGCAGTCAGATCCGTTTAGTAATAATTGGAGTTTTCGTTTTCTAGTTGGATTGTTGTAGCATTGATAAAGAAGAAGGGTGTTAACATATTTTCTTATTACTATTGCACATTTGCATCTTTTTTGTTTTGTTTTGTTTTGTACATGGGATTAGCCAGCTATGAAATCCTACCCCCCGCCACTGAGTTAGATTCACAACAATGTTGTTCTTAGCCATACTTGCTTGAAATTCTTTTCCCACCTTGTGCATTACCATCCAGTTTACTTATATCTTTAGGCTATTTTTATCCCCTTCAAGTGCAGTGTTGCTCTCTTGTGATCCCCTGAGTGGACCTTTGATTGAAGTGAACTGAGGACATACACATTGCCTCATGCATGCACATACATCTTCAAGCTAAAAGAAATGGAGAGTTCCAGTTCTGGTTTTTGTGGCCAGGGTGAGTAGTTTTTCCCCATTATGTTGTTTGGAGTTGTTTACTCACTATGAATATAGGAATTAAATTTGTGAGGTTCAGGTAGATAAGTTTAATTGTGTTAACAATGTAATGTAGATTTCTGCTCGAAAGTTTGATGCTGTCTCTGTTGATTCTTGTTGAATGCTGAACATGTGGTTTAATTGTAACCTTGCTGTTAGCTGTATCTTGTTCTAGAGCCATGTACTCACATTAATTGGAATTCATTTATGTTCTGCTAATAATTAGGGTTGATTTTCACAATGATATAGTTAAACAAACTAACAAAGTCTTTGGTTTCATGCTACGTTGGGAAATGGTTCAACATGGATATAGATATACATTAGGAGGATAAGCTGGTTTGGCAACTTAACACAATAGATAGTGATATTCCTTTCAACTTGTCTAATATAATGAGTATGGTTGGGTCGCTAGGCATTCTAGGTTAATAACTCCTTTCTTGTGAGGAAA
This sequence comes from Hyparrhenia diplandra, assembly GCA_015847255.1. Classification (NCBI taxonomy): domain Eukaryota; kingdom Viridiplantae; phylum Streptophyta; class Magnoliopsida; order Poales; family Poaceae; genus Hyparrhenia; species Hyparrhenia diplandra. The sequence goes on along the minus strand of JADLZK010007152.1, from coordinate 7,569 downwards.
TAAGTGTACTGTAGATTGTTATGGAAATCTAGACATGCTACATATTTTTTTTTCCTAGTGAAAGTGATGCACTTGAAGTGCATTCCATATTCGCGTCTTTGATATGCTTTGCTGATAGAACATCACATTGCAGGTACATTGTATCACTGGCTTGTGCTGTTTGCAATTTGGCTTTGTGGCCAGCATGTTCTGTCTCAGAAAACAACACTTGAACCAAAAGATAAATTCCTTCTGTCTGATCCACCTATTGGTCTCTTTGATCCCATAGAGATTTCACCATCTGTTCTTCCAAACAATCCTAACCCTGTTGAGCCACTGTCACCTATGTATCCAAATTATACATCCTATGATCCGGTCTTGAGTGGAAAATGCCATGTAAATTTTTCTGCACTCTCTTATGTCATGGAGAAGACAGCATATGATTGCTCCATTCCTTTAGCACCACTAGTTGCTGATGTTATATGTTGCCCCCAAGTTAGTAGCTTGATGAATATTTTCCAAGCTGCATATGGCAGTGGAAACGATACCCTAGTTCTCAACCAGGCTTCAGCAAATGCTTGTTTCTCTGACATTGTGAGCATCCTTGCAAGCAAAGGGGCAAACACCAACATCCCTGAGTTATGTACTCTGAGGCCATCAAATCTTACTGATGCTTCTTGTCCTGTGAAGGATATTAGTTCCTTTGAGAAAATAGTCAACACCAGTAAACTCCTGGATGCATGCAGCAGTGTTGACCCACTGAAAGAGTGTTGTAGGCCAGTTTGCCAACCTGCTATAGCAGAAGCAGCTATTCACATATCTTCAGGTGGGGCTAACATGTTTGGAAGTTCTAGCATGCCAGGGAGCGCTGCTGGTATTGATGTTGTTAGTGACTGTAAAGGGGTAGTTCACTCCTGGTTATCTATGAAGCTTTCATCAGAGGAAGCTAATAGTGCTTTCAGAGTATTATCTGGTTGCAAGGTGAACAAAGGTAAGTGATGTCATACTCTCTAGGTGGTCAATACTGTAAGTTTCATTTTATCATGCACAAAACCAAGTGAATTGCCTGATTATTATTCTAAATGATGTAGTTTGTCCATTGGAGTTTGATGAACCTTCTTCAGTCGTTAAGGCATGTGGCAAGGCATCATCTTCAACGCCTGCATGCTGCGCAGCATTGCACTCTTACATTGGAACTAGGCAGAAACAGATATTTGTCACAAACCTGCAAGCAATTAATTGTGCAACAAAGTTTGGATCAATGCTACAGAAAGCTGGTGTGGTGGATGATATTTATGGGCTTTGTGACATTGACTTGAAAGATTTCAGCTTGCAAGGTATGCACTGAAGCCCTATTTACTTATCTTCAATATTTTATTCATCATGGAACCCTTTTATAACTCTGTTTTATTTTTTTCCTTGGCACCACTTAACGGAAGCAGCTTTTGGACAGCAAGGTCAGTGTCAATCAATCAACTTTGTTTGATACTTTGATCCATGGACTTCCGTGACTTGATGCTAATTTCTAATCTTCACTATTGTAGGCTGTCTACTTCGGAGCTTACCTACAGATATTGTGTTTGACAACACTACTGGGATTAGCTTTACATGCGATTTGAGTGATAATATTGCAGCACCATGGCCCTCCTCATCTTCTGTCCAATCATTGTCACTTTGTGCTCCAGGTAAGGAACAGCATTCTAATTTGGGCTACAATACACTCTCCAAAATCGCAACATGATCATCACTATTTTATTTAAAATGTTCAGTACTACTGTTTGTATAATCACATTGGCATCATCTTTTGGATTCAGAAATGTCGCTGCCTGCTTTGCCTGTCTCACCGAAATCAGAAAGCTCAGGTACTTAATTTACAATTTGCTGCTCAGATATCATAACTGTCTTCCATCCTTCCTCAGAAAATTGAACATCCGTCTTTTGCTCTTGACCTGTAGGTCCCTCCAGAACTGGGATCGGCGTTTTGTTGCCGCTTGTATTCCTCGTAATAACTATCACTATCTGAGGAACACTTCATCTAGTGAGCCAGAAGCTTCTTTGTCCCCCTGTTGTATTTTTCCCTTCTGTGCAGGCCCGTGTGTAAATTGTATGAATTACATTCTTGTAAATGAGCCTCCCCCTGTCTCTTTTTGGTCCAGTGGATAGATCATAGACTGTTGTGTTAGAGAGGATTGTTGTACCATTTTGGGTTTGAGCACTGGTTGGAAGTAAGCTAGATCTGGAGCTTCACCGGAGATGACGATGGAATGGCAAGTAGTAACAATCAGGCCCGATCTTTCCATTTAAAGTTCATAACCGAGGTTACGTGAGCCCCACCTGATCTCCCGATATGGTGAAATGCCCTACCAAATTTACGAGCTACGCTGTTTATGATCTTGGGTAGGTCATTACACCTCTTTCCCTGGTCCAGTCTGCCTGTTGTATGTAAACAATGGTCTTGACCTCTTGAATGGCTGATATCGCAGAGCAATAAAGAAGGTAGATCTTTGCCCAACTTGGAACAATGATAATAACACATTAAAACCAGATCAGCAACTGCAAATAACATCAGGGCGTTCAACAATGCTGAGAAGAATAGATTCATGGCCAAATGCCAAATCACACTTTTTTAACAAATATCAGCAACTGTTAAGCTACAGATACAATTTAACAACAGGTTTCGAACAGATATTAGCTAATGTTACACTACAGATTGACAGATTCAATTCAACTGTTGGTTGATATGCTGGGAAAGCAGCTACAACTGTGTGGTTTGTTCTGTTGAACTTTGCCGCCGCAGAGGGTGCCATCCTCAGCATCCTGAGGATGAGAGGGAGCTGATTCACTTGATGAAGGCCTTGCACCAGCTGAGACGATGTTCTTGAACCAAGCTCCCTGGAAAGTAGGGCTGCCTCTGTTTTGGTTGTTACCCGGGGACTCAGGTGAGGCTTGATTTTTTTTTTTGAGCCAGGCCAGCCATAAATCTGTATGCTACTCTACTGGCATTCACGATTTCTGTTTTAGCTTGCCTGAACTGCAAAACATAAATTCACAAGGAAAACAATGATGATAATATAGAAAGAATAAACAGAAAGGTATTGATAAAACTGAAAGGCGTATGCATATAATAGATATTTCAAGCTCCAAACCAAACACATGTACAGACTGCAAACACAAATATAAGGGATGTCTGTATTGGTGGGAAAAACAGATACCTAAAACATGATTAATAGAGTAGGAAAGATAATAAAAAGCAAGGAGCAAGCATATTTCATGCTAGGATTAAGTAAATTGGGATAGCCCCATTGTATCACAACAACAGATTCTGAAATTACCTTGACTGCTGTGTTCTCAGCAACAACCACAGCAGTATCACCGGCGTTGGCAAAGCGATTAACCCAACCTGCAAGGTTAAACAGAATAAAAGAGTAAGATCATGGCATTTCAACCCTAAGTAAGACAATCATGCTAGGCTGCTAGTGCTAGCAACGTAGACAAAAAAAGAATCAATGATTCAACATTACTATGATCACATCAGAAATGACTAGCAACAACTTGACCTACAGGAATCTTCAACCTCTTCAAATTGTCACACAAGTTGGTGCATTAGGACATGAATCATGAAGCACACATAAAAGAGCTTTGTCTCAAATGGAAAGTTGGAAACTAAACAATTTTGCTAAGGTAATGATATAATTAAGCTAATAACTGTTCTTGGGAGACATCCGTCTCGCATGTAAGTTTCAAGGCAGGCATAAAAAACCTCATCAAGTGGCAATACCAGCACATGAGCTTGTGCTCTTGCCTTCTAAACGTCTGTGTTGTACATGGTCTTATGCTCCAAAGTTGAATCTTAGAGCTAGCAGCACTCAGGCCCTGTTTGGATTCACTATCTGATAATGGCTATCTAGCTAATAACTCATTATCTGATTTGGAGTAGATAGTGGGATAGTTGCTATCAAGGGTCCAACTAACAATTATACAATCTACTATCTACACATGTTTGGATTCAAATGACATAGTTATTATCTATATGTAAGTAACCAAACAGGGCCTCAGTTTCATTCATTAACCATATTATCAAAGCTTCAAGTGTGACAGAACACCAGTTAAGGGTGTGCTTGGATGTTATCCCCAGGACTGCACTGCAACAGCAGTGTCACCAGAAATGTGGTGCTCGTTTCGGATGCCAAATGGCAGGATTTGGCGGCAAAAATGAACTACAGGCAGTTGGCCACGCCGCAACAGCGGAGGCGAACCAAACGCACACCAAAATTGTGGCGTGAAAGGTGCGGTGCGGGTGAGAACGCCAACCGAACACACCCTAAATAGCTCAATACTTCAGTGGTAGCAAACAGCAGCTTGTATTTTCCACAACCACGGGTGCGCCCACCCATAATCCAACAGCCCAGCTGCCTCCATGATTCGTGCATGTCAACTCGGCATTTCCCGCATTCCGTATGCCCAGGCATGATGGGGAGGTCAATTACCAAAAATGCCGAGGCAAACTCGCGCACGCATCTTAACACGGACTAGACGCCAGCTGATAAGGGGTGGGCGGGCAACCAGCTGTGGATATGATTTTTCATAGCAAACACATGCTTTATTAGCTACGTTCAGTTCACACATTTGCTCATTCAGTTTGTTCATTCTTTTCCTACCAAGAATGTAAATTGCCAACTAAACTGGAACCTGCAATCTCCCTACCAATTCGAGGACACAGTGTGTGTTTTTGAACTCAAGAACTGTACATAATGCTACTATGAGGTACAACTTGCACAGATTGTCGCCATTCAGAGAAAGAAAACCATGACATGCCCCTCCGAGGTCCTTACCTGGGAGCTTGGGGACGCCGAGCCTCTCGCAGAGCACGTCGCAGAAATGGTTACAATTCCTGGAGAGGAGATCGTACGAATGGCCCGGCCACTCGCGGCTGAGCTCCCGCAGGATCCGGTTCACGGCGGCGATACCGCACTCGGTCTCCCCGAGGACGATGCTTTCCCGGTAGGTGTACATGGGGTTCTTTCCCACGGGGCAACTGAACACGCCGCTGCCGGTCTCGCAGAACCCGAACGACCACTCGTCCTCGCCATAGACCTGGCGTCGAGGGGTTCAAAAAAATGGCGTGAGATTTAGGGATCTGGAGGAGCTGCACGCAAGCGTCGCTCCCTGGGATCTGAGCGGGTGGCGAGGGGAGGGGAAGGGGGAGAGGGGAGCTAGACCCACTACCTGGACGGCGCTGTGGAAGATGCCGCCGAGGCCGATGCGGTCCTTGAAGATGCGGTTGATCTGGAGGATGGTGTTGTTCGTCTTCTCGGAGTCGCTGTTCGTCACGTCGTACACGTGCAGCACCACCTCCTTCATTTCAGCTCCCACGGCCCGGCCTCCGGCTGCGGCGTCGGCGTCGGCGGCGGTGGTTGTTGCTGCTGCGGCCCTATGGGGTTTGGCTGGGGACACGGAAAGCAAGGAAGGGATCGAAGCGTCGGCGGGTCGGTGGGGATCGCTTGCAGTTGAAGGAGACGAGAGGAGGGAGACAGTGGTGCCGTGGTGGTGGTGGTGGTGGACAGAGCGAGTCGGGTCGATCTTATCGACCCTTTCTGATTTTCCTGGAGTCACTGACGAATGGGCCTGCTCAACACATATATTTTTTTTTTAAAAAAAAAGATTAGTGTGCTCCTATCCACGTGCGACCCGTCTTTCTCCTCCCTTTGATCGCCGCCGTCGGCGTCTCTGCCCTTTTTAAACAAAAAGATTAGTGCCCTGGCCATTCCAACCGCCTTCTCCCCTCCCTATGACGCCACCCCACCTCCTTCCTACCTCCATCGACCACGCCCTTCCTACCCTCGCTAACCACAAGGCGATGCCTCGGTGTTGTCATCGCCCCGACCACTAGCGGATGGCAGAAGCCACCCCGCTGCGCAACCCTACCTAACCGCCTTCTCCCGACACCTTAGCCTCCGTTGTCTCGCCCACCTCCACCGTTGTGTCGTGGTCGTCGCACCCAAAATCCCCCTCTTCTCTCTGCCGCACCTAAAGTCCACCGATGAGGAATTGAAACTCTAACGCCGACGAGACCCCTCTTCTCTCTAGCACGGCGCATGCATGCATCACACGTTCTATGTGTGGATACGGTACCCACAAGGTACTTCACCAAGTGGGACGTGGGGTTTATCCTAGCCCACCCCTCGGTCCCTTCCGCCATATAAAAGGTGACCAAGGGGCGCCTCTTATAGACACATGACATACACCAATCAATCGAACAAACATGATCATGCCAACTCGACGTAAAGGTTGTTACTTGATCAGAGATCGAGGGTCTGAACCAGTATAAAATCGCCTTTTGTCAGAACAACCGCGTCGGGTTCTAGGGTTCTTCGAAGCTCGAACGATTGTCCCGGATAACCCTGTGATAGGCTATCGGTTGCAAAACACCGACAATGCGGAGCACGATGGTTGCGTTGATAAGTTTCTGTTTTTTTCATTCAGGTGCTAAAAACCACCATATTTATTCTAAAAACTGCTAGATCAATATTGTAACGATCTAGATTTAACAAAACATGCATAAAAGATAATCTAGTATGAATTAATTTACAGAATGAGACGATGGTAATAATACAAGTAGCATTTGATTTTTTTCTCATGGTATACAAAAGAGGTACCCAAGCCGGCCGGCAATATCTTTGGCAATGGCATGTCCATAATAGCAATCATTAAAGCGCTTTAAATTCCTATGTCACTCGTTCCCCAATAGTGTTCGTCATCTCAAATTGTTCTTTTGCCATAGCCCTAAGAGCAAGTATTATAACTGACCGGTAAGCTTTCAAGGTTCCTTACTGACCTTCTCCCATTTCACCCATTTAGTTTAACTCTTTCTAATTAATAAAGGACTCACTTGTCATAAACATATTGTCTTGGTTCTTGTGCCCAAGCCTGTGGCTCAAATTTGATCTCTCTCCTTCCTTCTCTCCTCCAAATCGGCATTTAAAAGAAGTACGACTGCCATAATACTTGCTCTAAGATTGTTGATCCACTCTTTTCACGTGTTCATGTCGGAAAGTTTTGGCATCATCATCAATTCGATGAAGGAAAACAACAAACAAGAACGTGGCCATTACAACATTTGTGGCTCAAATTTGATGCATTTCATGTCGATAACCAAGGAATGAAAAGAAGTCTGGTTGCCAAATATTAGGCTATTTGCAATACATACTTTAAATTCATCCTCCGTAATATTCTGTCACGGTTTTATCCGGGTCATAGGAGGAAACAATCATGGTCACGGCTTGATTTACAACAATACGATAGAGCGGCATAAATAGCCTAGAAATAATCAATACGGGTGTGAGTGATGACTCCACGGTTTTTTATGTTGGTGTGATGACGAGACGGACCAATGGTTGTTAAAGGCGGCACAAATAGATGACACATGAGCAGCATTGTTAAAGGCGGTTCAAAAATTAAAATTAAAAGCACTTAATGGTTATAACGGGAAAAAAAAACTGGCTACATGCGCCATTTGTGCAGATCATCTTATATTTCATACAAAATTTATAAAAAATCATCTAGTTGTAGATTTTGAAACATGTTAGTTGG